>JANRGV010000054.1:3210333-3222053 GCA_024734035.1 Alethe castanea
GTCCTGGAAATAACTTAGAGACTTCTATTGCTGTTCTCCTCTCCAGAGTCGGAGCAGGTGACAGGAAAGCATTAACTGCCCCCATCCTCCCAAAAGGTGGAGGAGGAGCAAGAGCCAAGTCCTTGGATTTCAAAGCAATAGGATGGCACCTTTCCACCACCACAAAATTAGGGTTAAATCTCAGTAATACAATAAAATTCAAGCTGTGAATCTCATGTACATAAGTGATAGTGTTACATATGTTCCATACAAACCATAGCTGCCAAAACAGCAAGGAATTTCTGTATTGTTCCAAAGGCTACGGCATACTTTGCAGAATTTTCAGAAAAATTCCCGAGTGCACAAACAGCATTAACACTCAGCTTGGGCCTTCCCCAAGTACAGTACCTGCCCTGTTCAAACAAAACGCCGCTCAAACACTGGGCAATTTTGTTCGCAGTGCTGAAGGAAAAACACAATTATTTCTACAATTGTGTCATATCCTAACATTTGTAACGAGAAAGTAGGGTGGCTGCGAAAGACAAACCCTGAGAGAAAGAGGGGAGTGTATCTGATGTCACGGGAGTTTCATTTTAGAGAAGTAACTTTCCTAGGTACTGAAACTTCTTCCAGAAGCATCTCTCGAGGCTCCCCACGCGAGCGTTTGAACGCACGGGTTTCCAAGCAGGAAAGCTCCCAGGGAGCTCCATCCCAGCTGCCATGGCCCCAGGGCAGCCAGCCAGGGCTGGCAGGGTCTGTACCTGCTGGGCCAGTCTCCTCATGGCCTCCTCCTGGCGCCGGCGCATCTCGGGGGTGCCGGGGCAGCTCCCGCTGGCGGCGTGGGCAGCAGGCGGCTGGGCCAGGGGCAGCTCCCGGCTGGCGTCCGCATCTGCCGGGAGAGACGCGGGGACAAGCACTGGCATTAATTATTAGCACAAATCAGGCAGCTGCTCTTTCCTACGCATGGCACTTAAAATGCTTCCCACAAATGCTCTGATTGGACCTCAGGGATTTCCAGACCAGGGGCTTCTCAAGACACTTCTTTTAGAAGCAGGAAAGGATCACTAAGAAAAAGCCTTGAGCTTGTCTTACTCATCTTCCCCACTGTAATTTCACTGACTTTAAAATAATGACAATAAATGGAGTGATCTAGGCCCTTTGGCAAGCTCTGCCTTCAGGTTTGGTGGAGTGCAGAGCTCTCCTGCTCTGCGTTTCTGCCAACAGACCTTCCCTTGTTATGAACAATCGCTGGGTAATTTGGTCCCAAGTCCTCCTTCAGCACAGACAGCCAATTCTCCTGAATTACAGGCCTATTTTCTAACATAAATAAACGAAGAGCCCCAGCTAACACAGTCATCTGAAGCCCATTAATTTAATCAGGAGGAGAGGAGCAGGAGCAGCACAAGGATCTGGAAAAGGCTTGCAAGCAAGTAATAAATTATCCTGGAATCATCTCTGGCAAATTTAACTGTGTTCTAGTGCATTTTAGCTGCTTCTTTTGCCTGGTAAAGCAGAAACTGGCTTTATCAGCAGATTGCTACAGAAGCTCATCCACTTGGCCTTTGTGGATAACATTCCCAAACCATTTTTATTTTCACTCTTCAGTACTCACATGGAGGATTTTTGAATGATACCACAACATGCAACACTTGGTGATGTCCAAATATTGATTACTTTAAGAACACCACCACTCTGAAGTGCAGTCTATACTGGCAGAGGAGTCTCCTGACTGGATTGCTGCAGTACATCCCTGAGCCTGACTGGCAATAATCATGCAAACAATAACCCATTTAATGGCAAACAACAGAGGAGGACGACTGCTGACTCCATAATTAAACCCTGAATGTGTTAGAACGAGGCACGTTCTTGATTCTGAGCATAACAGCACTGTCACCTGTATTAATTTTCTGAGAGCAGAGTTAGAAGTGAGGCTGTATTCAAGCCAGTTTAATTAGCTGATTGCACAACTGCCGTAGCAGAGTCAGAGCACCTGATTAGTACGTATTAATTAGCACAGGTTTAATAAGCATAACAGATTTTTTCTCAGCATGTGGAAAAAAAAATTACAAAGAAACTTATCACAAAATCAGAGATGAATCATAGAATATTCTGAATTGGAAGGGACCCAGAAGGATCTTGCAGAATAATTATTATCTTCTGTAGCTAGACTAGTACTTGTGATCTCTTTAGGAAATCAAGTCAAAATAATTATTGATTCTGAAGGTTTCCATCCTAATAACTAACACTGAGGAATTATTCAGCTTTCAATTCCATGGACACACAGCTGAACAATGTATTAGGTGGGACCAAGGATCTTCATCCTCTGTGGACAAAGGGTGCAGGGCACTGCATGTGAGAAATCCAGCTTTTAGTCCAGGACTTAAGCACAGTCACTTTTTTAATGTCCACCATCCCCCAGAGCAGACTGGGGACACACACTCGCAGCTGGTGCACTGCAGAGCTGCAGTTAAAACACAGAAACAAGCCCTGCCTTTCACTACACGTTGCTCATTTAGCTCTGACAAGTGCCACTGTTCAACCCGCCAGCCCTGGTCACATTTCAGCTCTTCCGACAGGCCAAGAGGACAGCATTCCAGTAAACAGATTTAACTACAGCTTTACTGAGATACAGTGACCTACATCCTTAAAGATACCTCCAGGTACCTAACTCAGTATTTTTAGTCCTGTCTTATTCACTTACTGAGAGCTGAGTGATTCTAAAATGTTGTCATCACCACCTGCAAACCTGCCAGAGCATAGTGATGGGAGCTGGATAGGACCAGAGGAGGTGGAGCAATCTCGGGTCCTGAGCCTACATGGGCTCATGACCTGCATGGAATATTGATACTACGATTCAGTAAGATAAACAATCAGTATGGGAACAAGGATGCACTGGCATGGATTCATAATCTTAGAATACTGGCTGCCTGATCCAGCTAGAGATGTCATGAGCAGGGGGATTGGACTGTATGACCTTTAAAGATCCCTTCAAACCCAAACCATTCTGTGATTCTATGATTCTAAAATTGGAGTCTTCCCAATCAGGGAAAGTCTGTGATGTTTCTAAGCCAGGTAAGCCAGAGACAGACTACTGTGACTCTTCAGAAAGCAGGTTTGGAACAGGAACAGTATAAAAGCTGCCTGTAGCAGTACCTAGAGGGACTCCAAGACAGCTGAAGAGGTATTTTACACAAGGGCATGATTGGTAGGACAAGAAGAAATGGCCTCAAGCTGAAGGAAGGTAGATTTAGATTAGATATTAGGAAGAAACTGTTCCCTGTGAGGGGGGGGAGGCCCTGGCACAGGGTGCCCAGGGAAGCTGGGGTTACCCCATCCCTGGAAGTGTCCAAGGCCAGGCTGGATGAGCCTTGGAACAACCTGGGATAGTGGAAGGTGTCTCTGCCTATGGCAGGGGGTTGGAACAAGAGAAATCTTTGAAGTCCGTTCCAACCGAAACCATTCAGGGCTCCTCTGAGGTATTTCTCAAAGGTCCTTCCTTTACTTACAACGAAGACTAAGCTGATTTCTTAGGCCTGAAGAGAACTAGGGTTATTTCAGCCAAGAGCACTCTAAAAGCTGACTCTGAGTTTTGGAGAGCCGCGTGCTGCCGTCCTTACGTTTTGGAGAGGCGTGGGGGCTGTCGGAAGCGATCTGCCTCATCCTGGTGCCGTGGCAGCTGAGCGCCACCAGCCTGGAGACGATGGCGGTCTTGCCGAAGCCGATGTTGCCGACGATGACCACGCCGCGGTTGACGCTGGCGTTGGAGCTCTGCAGCTGCGCGTCGATCTCGTGGAACACCCAGTCCCGGCCCACGAACACGGACTCCGTGGTGATGCTGGGCACCTCGAAGAGCAGCGGCTTCAGGGAGATGTCGGGGGGTCTGTACGGTGCAAAGCGCACTGCAAAGGAGACGTGGGAAGAACGTCAACATCCACAGCACACTTTGGAAAGGGATGTTTATTTCACACAGAAATCCTTCTGTTACGAAAGGTGAACAGAAACCACAATTTAGCCTCAAAAGGTCTAAACTACTTTTTAGTGTTTCTAAGAAGCATGTGAAACTCTCTTACCCACAAGGCAAAAAACATACTGTGAGGAAAATCCCTTGGAAATTATAAAGCCAACTTAAGGAAAGCATACCACTGCCATATTACATATACAGATCCCCAATATACTGGGGGAGTGGGAACTATCCTCTCCTCCATCCCAAACCTCACCCAAAAACCTTGGTTCTTCCCATCCTGCAGCACTGCTGACATTTGGTTTTTGGAGAAGAAAACCCACAGTACATCACAGCCATCAGCATGTGCCTTGGGTTACAGAAACCTGAAAAGCCTCAAACTCCTAGGGATGAAAATAGGGAAAGCAAAAATTGCCTTCCCCATCCTATTAAAAACCTGTCACTGGGATGAATCCTTGTCACACTCTTAGTATTGGGATTCCTCTATTGCTCCCCTGCTTAAAATAATTGATTTAACAAAAAAATAGCAGAGACAATCTCCCATTTAGTCTCTCTCTCTGGGATTTTGGAACACTGGGAACAGACAGTGGGCTGTAATGTGTGCCCCAGCACAGGGCCAGGAATGTCTTCACTATTTCAGCCCAGTGCCAAGATTAGGGATATTAAAATCAAACAAAAGTTTAGAATTTCCAGCTGGAACAAAGAGCTGCTCTTTGTAACAGCCCAGATTGATGCAATTTTACAGCAATAGCTGCAAAATGCAGCGTTTCAGGGAAGAACCCTGAATTGCATGCATTGCACATGCAATGACATGAAAATATTTCCAAATAGTGATGGTTTGCATTTTCACATCTTCTCCCTCTCTTTTTAAAAACAGCACAGCACCTCAGGTAGGATCAGAAACAATTTTTTAAAAATTCAAACACTGCTGCTATTCTCACACAAATGGCACCAAAAGGAGGGGGGGTAACAAAACACAGAAGGAATATATAGTGCTACAAGGGTTTTAAAAGTGTGGCTGGAAAACAATTTGATTCTGTTCCCACAATAAAGCTGAATGTTTTAGATGCAATCACTGCAAATTACACAGGCTTGGCAAGCTGCTGCCTCTGAACATATGGAAATTTGGTCTCTCAAACTTTGCTTTCTTGACTTACTGCCTGCTAATGCACTTCTAGAACTGCCTCAGCAGCCAGGAGGATTTCATTACAGACTGCCATCCAAAGCTCACAAAACATTCTTTGAGTGGCTCACGTGTTTGGTACGAAGCCCAGCCAAGCTGTACCAGGTCGAGCATGTTGGGTGAAAACCCAGCCTGTGCCTTCCAGCTCTCCAGTTCCTCATCCTAAGGTGCTGGTCTCAAAAAACCCTCTAGAGAACAGAAAAGTTTCATGTGTGGCCAAAAGAAACCCCTCTTCTATGCAGAGGAGAATAAACTAGTCTCATGGCACAGAAACAACCTGAAAATATCCCAAATGAGCTTTCTCAGCCACTTACTCATCCGTGCAACAAAAAACGATGGGGCTGAAGCATTAGCCTGGTGATCTGCTGCAGACTCAGGACTGTCACACTGACAGCTTAAGCATGCGGTGGAAGACTGAGCTCAGACTATGAGGGATGTAAGCTGAAAGGTGGGCTGAAATCCCAAGGACATGGAGCAAAACGAGCTGGAGCTGTCTGGGAATAAGCAAAACACTAAAATGTCAGCCCTGGCTCCTCTTCTCATTGCTAACATCTTGTTTGTGGAATTTGCCACGAAGTGCCACAAAATTTCCCCTCTCAAAAGGCTTTTTAGAAGTCAAAGAGCTGCCTGAATACAGGCATTGTGAGCATCCCAACAAGCACTGGCTGAGCTGCTGGCCCTGTCCCTGCACTGGCCCCCTTCCGCACTGGCACATTGCAGAATGCAAGGGGTAACTGCAATCGCTGGCCTTGAGTGAAAAAAATAAGAAAAAACAGTAGTAGTCTATAAAATATCTCATTTTTAATAACTTATCAAAGTATTAAGCCTGAGGAAAGCTGGGGGCATTCATGCTGGAGAAGAGACAAGAGATGGCTCTGGGATGAGCTCACTGCAGCCCTTCAGTGCCAAAAGAGGCTCCAGGAGAGCAGGAGAGGGACTTTGGGCAAGAGTGTGAAGGGACAGGACAAGGGGGAATGGTCAGAGGGCAGGGTTGGATGAGATATGAGGAAGGAATTGTTCCCTGTGAGGGTGGGCAGGCCCTGGCCCAGGAGCCCAGAGCAGCTGTGGCTGCCCCTGGATCCCTGGCAGTGCCCAGGGCCAGGCCGGGCACTGGGGCTGGAGCAGCTGGGACAGTGGGAGGTGCCATAGCAGGGGCAGCTCTGGGTGGACTTTAAGGTCCTTTCCAACCCAAGCCATGGTGGGTTCTGGCTTGCACAGGGACACGATGATGTGGCTGCTGCCCCAGCCCCTGCTGCGCTCCCACCTCGCAGGTCCGGCGGGGCCCGGGCGCTGGCGGCGCTCTGCCGCGGCATCCGCAGCGACGTGCGCAGGGGAGTGTGCCTCTGCTCGTCCAGGTATGCCAGGTCCTCCAGGTGCGCTGAGCTGGTGGCTGCCATGAGAGAGCAAAGAAGCACATCACACCTGCCTTCTGGATCTCATGCACTGGTTATTGCATTTTTCAGTTTTTAATGGAAATACATGGAGATGCAACTACCTTGAGACAACATAGCTGACGGGAACCAAGCACCCTTTCCCCTAGGAATAAGTGAAGTGTTTTAGTGACTTTTTCTCATGCTTCATTGCTATTTGCTCTGGTCTGGTCACCTGCTGGTGTTACCAAATAAAAGAAGATATATGGAAAACGGAGACATGGAGTCTCTCCTATCTGATCTCTCTGATCTGATCTGAGTTCTGCCAATCACAAACTCAGTCATGTCTGTGCAAAGCTGACAGAGATAGTCAACATTAAAACCCATCCGTTCCCACCCCTGCCATGGCAGGGACACCTCCCACTGTCCCACTGTCCCAGCCCCAATGTCCAGCCTGGCCTTGGGCACTGCCAGGGATCCAGGGGCAGCCCCAGCTGCCAGGGCCTGCCCACCCTGCCAGGGAAGAACATGTTGTAAGAACTGCTCCAGTTGTAAACTGCTCAGTGACAGCAGGGACACAATACATTCAGTGGCTTTGTAAGATGCTATAAAAATAGGCATTTTTGTGCTGTTTTGGAAGATATTTGGGGAGAACCTTAAAAAAAAAAAAAAACTAAAAAAAAAAAAAGGTAGGAAAAAAAATCCAGCCAGTGTTAAGTGCTGCTATGCTTTGCTTCCCAAGAACAGACTGTATACAAATTCAACTGCATTTGAAAAAAAATAAGTGAAGAGTCTGTTTTAGCAAAGCTGTGAATTCATGATTACCTTAAAAAGCAGAATACCATGGAATACCAGTAAAAGAAAGGCAGCTTTTTGCCCCTCTCCCAGCTATATTGTCTCCACACTGATGACCCTGAGGCTCAAAATTAATGTACCCATTTTCTAGGGGGTTAATTTTCAGTTGGATTAGTCAACTAATCTGGTTTATCAAGTGGTTACCCAACATGTGTCAGTGGAGCAAGGACATGGAATTGGCAGCTCAGCATTAACTTTTTGAGCAATGTCACATTTGCACACAGACTTGAATCAACCCTGAAACCGCACTTGGTTTCCCCTTCCCATCATTCAGGCACAAAGATAACGAGGTTAAACTGCTTTGGGAAAACCAACCACATAAATCCATTACCTAAACCCCGTAATTTTCTGGGGCCATAAACATATAGGAGCTAATATGCGATAATTTGATGATAAAACGTTAAGCCAAATCTTGAATTCTCATCATAGCTACTTCCACGATTTAACCTGGGATATGAACTGTGTTAGTTAACATAGTACTTCAAAGCAGCAAAATCTCAACCAAAAAACAAACACCCAGAACGGAAAGTTGTTCTTCAACTTTACTGGATAGCTAGTTTCCTCTTGAAATAGTATTTGCCTCTAAGTGCACCAAGCAAGTCAACAACTTCCAAAGACAATTAAATCAAAACATATGTATTTAAATTTATGGTGCCCAGCCTGCTCTATTTGCTTTGGAAGGTGTTTACACAGTGCCATTTATAAGGAATTCATTTAAAGCAAGCAGGCTATTCAAGCAGACTTTTGAGTATTTTTCTATCCCCTCTGTCCAGACTGAAATTTCAGGTTTTCAGTCTGTGCTGCACCTCCATGCTCTGGGCTCATACTTCACCATCTATAAATCTCATTTCAACATCACTTTTAGCTCTGTGACTGGCTAAAGTGGGATTAAAAAGGAAAAGCAATCCAGTTATGCAATGCAGACTGGCTCACCAAGGGATGCTGATTTAACAGACAATCCCAGGCTCTTTGAGGTATCTATTAGAAACATCTCTGGGTTTTCTGGAGCAGTGTCTGCCAGGACTCAGAGTTCAAAGTGTGGATTTCTCCACATGCCTACACAGACAACACATTTTATCCCAGAGAAGTTACCAAGCAAGAAAAAAATACGGGGCAATAAAGGAACAGGGAGTAATTCCAGCAAGCAGCTTTGCAGCAAAGCTTTAATATTTCTAATCCCATCTCTTTTCTGCCCTGCTGTTACCAGCTTCAGGAGAATGCCCAGTAGGCTGGTAAAACACATCAGTAAGGTATGGCACAGCATCATTTAGAAATCTTTCAAAGAGCAGACATGAATTTAAATGGAAAGAATGCTGCTTTTACACCAAGACAAAAAATGTCAGTCACCGGCAAATGCCAGGTGCTGTGAGGCGCACGATGTTTGGGGCACAGTCCATCATGAGAGATGGGGCCCACGGCAAATCTTCTGCAGACAGAAAGTACCACCATTCTCTTAACTCCAGAACTCTTCAGAGAACATGAGACACTTGATTTTACTTGCAATGAACCCTGTGAAACAGTAGAAATGGCTATGATGCCTTGACACCTTAAACCAAAGACATTTGCATTGTAATGACAGTAAGGAATTATTTTTTTCTTTTAAAACATGTTTTCCCATAATCTTGTACAATTTTGTAAGAAAGGGATCATGAACTGCTGATATAACCATTAAACACCATCAGAAACAGTTTTCTACAGAGGAATTTTCCATTTAGAACCAATAAGTCAAACAAAAACCCAATTTTTGTCATTCTTAAGGATGATGACTCCAGGAAGCAGATTTCATCTTGGATAAGGAAACACGACAAGGGCTGTGGCATCTGTGTGCTGTGTCTGGCTCTGACCTAAAGGCACGAACATGAATTTCTTACCTGCTACTGAATTTGGCCGTGGCATAAGGTAAAGAGGAATTGACTGCACGGACTGGGACAGGACGGTGTCCAGGTTCCTCTCAGGGATTTTGTTGAGGCTGTAGGTAGAGGCCGACATGTTCTCATCCACGCGGTACAGGCATGAGTCCATGCTGCATTTCTGGGACTGCCACTGCTTCAGGTTGCCCCCAGATCCAAGTTCCTTACTGCTTTCCCCTCCATATTTAGTACGTTCCACATTTTCAGAGTAACTTGTCAACGTAGCTGGAAGGAAGAAATTATAAACAAACTGAGTAACAAAGCAAGAATGGCTTGAACACAAGCTGCTCAATGCTGAGCTGAGCCATGAGAGAGCCAAAAATGATCTTCATCATATTTTCCCCATCCACATAAATCAGAGATTATGGATTTTAGTTTAATGATACTGTTTCTGCTTACGACTTCTAAAAGAACATTTAAGCTCTAATGTTTTGGCTCATACCGTTAAAACCCATTTGTAATTACAAAAAGTATTAAAAATTCTGTGCTGCATCGTATTCAAATACACCATTACAGAAAGAATAGAAATTATTTAGGAGGAAACATTACCATGGCTCCTCATGCCTTTTAATTGGCATCATAGTTTCTACTTTTCCATTTCCAGGAAATGTTTGCAGAAGTTTGTAGATCTTGCAAGGTCTGACAATGAGAAGCCTCCACTGACCTGACTGAAGAACCAGCTCCCATGGATGAGCTTGGTTCAGAAATGGAATCCCTTATCTCATTTGACTGACAGTACGTTTTTATGAAGCTTTAACTGTAATCCACTCAGTTTCCCCTATACTGGGGATGAGGATTGTTGCTATATTGGCTTTCCTCCTGGGAAGTGACAACACTCAATTGATCCAGAACATACCCATGTTCTCCCCATTTGTGTTTTCTCTTCTGGATTCCAATGTAGTTACCCCAGACTGTAAATCCCTTTGGGCTATTGACTTTCCTCCCATCTTTAGTCCCCAATATATTCATTCAAGGTCCTAATCTCAGCCAGTGAGACAAGGTCCCAGCACTCACAGCAGCTTATCTGAGTGTGTCAGAGAATCACAGAATGGTTTGTGTTGGAAGGGACCTTACAAACACCCCGTGCCACCCCTTGCCATGGGCAGGGGCACCTTCCACTAGCCCAGGTTGCTCCAAGCCCCATCCCCAGCCTGGCCTTGGACACTTCCAGGAACAGGGCAGGAGCAATCTGGGATAGTGGAAGCCACAGCTTCTCTGGGAAAGCTGTTCTTTATCCATCCTAACAGATTCCACAACAGCTTCAATCTTCACCCTTACTTCAATGGCTTGGTCACTACTGGGTTTCTTTCTAGGGAGTGGGTTCAGTATCTTTGCATTCCCTCAAATGTTCCAAAATTTAGTTGCTTGCAATGTATTTTGAAATTTAAAACCAACACATGCAACTGCTAAGAACTGGTGTTTATTTGTTGGCATTTATACATAGGCTTGCTGTCAGGTGAACATATTTATGATTTAGGATAAGAAAATTAGACAAAAACAGAAAACAGCTGTTCACACACTTCTCTTGCTCCCTCAAATTGTCTGAGAAATTTGTTTGAAATGATTCTCTATAAAAAACTCCGTTTCAATGACTGGGTTTGCAGGGCATGCCATGTTTTGTGTTCACAGAAAAAAACCCCATTGCTCCATTAGAATCCATTAATTTTAAATGCCTATCTCAGTATGTGTCTAATTAGTGTTTGTAGAAACAAATCAGCAGCTGACATCAGCCATCTTCCAGCACATCAAACTGAGGAAAAACAAAATAACTATGTGTCTAAATAAGTTTTCTCTAAGTGAAACAACAAAAAAGAAAAAAGAGCTGTTAAGTCCTGCTGCCCCTTTTTCTAATCAACAATTTGTGTTCATTTTAAACATAATTTTCTCTGGTTTACACTAAAGCTGTTTTATGTGCAAACACATCATCGAATCAGGTATTTAGGACTGTTCCCTGTGGATTAATTTACCTGCTGAACAGCCCTGGATGATCTAAATGCTGCTACACATGCTGAAGTGATGGCTCTATGCATTTCATCTCTTCTAGGAGCTATTTTACACAGAAATAATTTTAACTTTAGTCAAAAAGCAAAGCATCAGGTTAGCTGTGAGTCAGCAACATGAGCTGACGTGCTGAGCACATCTCCCACAGTGTGACCCCCAGAGCTGCTCAGACACTACAGCTTCACAGTGACAAGAAAGTGAAAAGAAAGCATATTTCAGAAAGATCGTTTCAGAAAATTTACATTATCTGCAACTACTGAGATGCAGAGTGATATTTGGGGGAGAAAAGTTGTGAACGTCAAGCTGGCAGATAAATACAATGAAAGTGCAAAGATCTGGGCAGCTGTGAAATGGTGAGGGAGTTGGATTAGGTGATCATTGTAGGTCCCTTCACACTGCAATAGTCCTGTTCTCCTCTCCTCTCCTCTCCTCTCCTCTCCTCTCCTCTCCTCTCCTCTCCT
>JANRGV010000054.1:3222221-3234276 GCA_024734035.1 Alethe castanea
CTTCCTTCCCATTCCATTCCATTCCATTCTGACAGGATGAGAGGAAAGAGCCTCAAGCTGCACCAAGGAAGGTGAAGGCTGGATATTAGGGAAAATTTCTTCACTGAAAGGATGGTGAAGTCCCGGGACAGGCTGTCCAGGCCAGTGATGGGAACACCATGCCTGGAAACATTCGAAAAACATGTGTATGTGGTGTACCTGGGGACAGTGGAAGGGACTGGAATTAGCTGGTCTTTAAAGGCACCTTCCAGCACAAACCACTCTATAATTCTATGATTTTTTAAACACAAGGACACCTCATTAATCAGAAGCTCAAAAAAATACAACCTTTGAACTGACAGCATGCTCTAAACTGGGAGGAGATAAACTGATGAACTCAAATCTATCAAAAAGCAGGAATTTTGTCCTTAAGCCATGTGCAGAGAAGCAGATCTTTCAGCCCCAGTCTCCAAGGGACCAGGGCACCAATGGGATGTGCTGGGGGTGCTGTGGCAGGAACCCACTGGGACACAAGCGGCTTCCAGAGAACACCTGGGGCTCTCCAACGGCTACATCCAGACAAAAAAGCATAGGCCTGGTGAAAAAAAATCAGAACCTTGCCATGCCTGGGCCCTGCTCCATTGGATCACACCACCACAGTGCGTGCTGGCAGCTGCTGGGAGCAAACAGGACACTGCAGGGATGGAGAAGGATGGGATAGGATGTGAGTCACACACAGAACAGGAGAAACCTGACGTGCACAAACAGCTGAGGCTCTCTATAGCACCAAAGGAATACCACAGGGACAGAAATACAGATGCGTGCATATAGATCTATATATTTATAGACACAGAGCTGTGTCTCCAGTCTCCACTGGCACAGTCTCACACTGTTCAATGTGAGCACTGACAGAATTCGAGGCATCCAGATCGTGTGACTGCTGGAAAACACACCATGAATGAGATCCCATGGAAAACCCCTCGGATGAGTGCTCAGGTAGTGAGGTGACCGTCCACAACCCTGTCTGCAGCTTTTCCCTGGGATTTGCTGAATCTCTGTCCCCACGATCTCAATCCACCCACAGCATCAGCACCACCTGCCCCAGCCTCGAGCAGCTTTGCAGGCACATGGACTGTGGTGCCAGGAGAGAACATGCTCCAGAAGGGCTGCAGTCACTTCACAATCCCACCCTGCTTTGAGCACTCAAGATTTACTCCTGTGTTTCCTCTGTCGAACTTTTGTTTTCCAACATGGCTTGTTTCCCTTGGAAACAGAAGTTCTGATTAGAACTTTTTGCAAATAACAGGGGTGAAATATTTTTATTTCTTTGGGGAAATAACAGACCTGAACTGAAGCAGAAGCAGCCCCCCAAGACAGCACCTCAGCACTACAGACAAGACTACACTTCTCAAGACAGTTGTGTGTATTTACAGGCCACAAATATTATTTCTCATTTGGTTGCAAGCTGGCTTATGCCCTAGGAGGTTTTCAACCAAATGTGTCTCTAGTCAAACACATGAGGGAATTTTTACCATCCCATTCAATTCTTCTTGAGGCAAAGGCTGTGCCTGGAAAACATCAACCTTCACATTCACCTTCCAGCATGAACTGTGGGAGAAGCAGTTTTTGTCGCACATGACAATGACCAACAGCTGTAACATTAATTATATCTAAAGATCTATAGCGCCTCAAGTAAGAAACAGGGATTTTGTTGATTTAAAGAAGTAACTGCAGCAAAGCAATGAGCTTTCATATGCTACACTGCAACAAGCTACAAACCCAGCCTGAATTAACCTCATTTCACTTCAGCACCACTTGCCTCATTCCATTAGAGATGTCCCAGCAAACATGTACAAGTTGGCAAGGAGTGAAATAAATTTTTTACCCTCATCTACATAAGCCTCTATAAACTCAGCCACGGAAGGATACACCTAAATATAGCCACATCACCCCCAACCACTCCACCTGCCAAACAGACAAATTTGGCAGGCAGAAAGTGTAAGGCCAAAGCATTCCCAAGGGAAGGTGGCAGCCTCGGGCAGTCACACGTGGTCTGTGCCCCAAAAACCACGGCACCTTCAAAACATTATTCTCTGCTGGACACCACCAGGCAGTGAGTTTACAGCATCTCCATGCAAAAAAACCCAAACCCAAAACCCCTGAAGTCTGTCCTGCTCAAGGCTTGAGGCCAAAACCCACTCCATTTGCTGGGTATTTAACTTTCCTTCCAACAGTGCTTTTAAACAGCAGAAAAAAAAAATTAAGATCACTGGCTAAATTCATATAAACAATCCCACAAATAGACAAAGATTAAAGAGGTAAAGCCATTTCTGTGTCAGGCCTGGGGCTGTTATAAATCATGGTGAGCACGCAAAGGTCTTAAAACAAAATGAAAAATACCTTGACAGTAGCATCACCTGACCCTAAATCCATTCTGTGCTAGATCTGAATTCCCTGCTGCACCAGCTGACAAGCAGGATGAGGAATAGGACAAAGAATGGGATGACAAATGGGATGATTGCCTTGCAGGGCTCCTTCCTGACTGCTACTCAGGCTAGAAGTGCAAGGTCTGGGTAAAACAGCACTGCAGCAGAGCGAGACCCTCCTGAGCCCAACCCCTGCACTGTGAGACACAACAACTCAGCAAACTGCAGCTTGGTACTTGCAGAAACAAGGTAATTAATGCTGTAAGGCACAGTCCATATCGTAAACATGAAAGAAATGTGTTTAAAAGGTCCAACTCTAATACAGAGGTAGCAACCATAATGATCTTTACCAAAACATCCACCCGTGCCCCCACCATATGTTATTATTTAAACACACCCCTTTTACAGAGCACACATGCACATCTGGAGTGACACCTCTGCAACATAGAGGCACAAAAGCCAGAGGCAATGGCTTCTGGAACTGCAGGAGTGGCCACAAGTCACTGGCTCTTAACCCTGCCCAGCCTGGCCCTTTATGCTGAGCTTTCTCTCTACAAGCACGTTTCTACAGAAAACACACGAGGAGGCTGGAGCATGGCCAGAGAAGGCAACGGAGCTGGGGAAGGGTCTGGAGGTCAAGTCTGAGGAGGAACAGCTGAGGGAGCTGGGGCAACTCAAAGAGAGTCAGAAAGCCCTGACTGCTCTCTACAACCACCTGAAAGGCGCAGTTGGTACCTGAAAGGTGGGGAACTGGCAGGGCACTGGGTGGGTGGTGGTGAGCAACTGTTTGTCATCTGCATCACTTGTTTATCTGGGGGGTTTTGGTTGTTTTTTCTTTTTGTTATTTTCCTTTTAATGCCGCTATTATTATTATTATTATTTCTATTATTTCTATTTCTACTATTAAGTTGTTCTTATCTCAAACTACTTTTACCCTTCTGGTTCTCTCCCAATGCTCAGTTGCTGGTTGGGGCTGTTGGGGCACAACAGCCAGCTCGAGGCAACCTATGGATTTTGAAAGTACAAAATTTCACAAGAAGAAATGCACATACACATCCCTCCAACACCATACCAATGTCCATCATCTTCTTGATTCAATGCTCTCTCTGTACTGTCCATCTTTCACCTTTTGTAACCTTCTTTATTTTTGTCTGTCTCATCAACAGCAGTTTCCTAGTTACCCTTTTCTCCTTCTTTAGCATCAGCAATGACAATTTTGTTCCTTTGTTCAAGTCCACCATGCCCTGAAACTGGTTTTGAACAAGAAAGCAGAAAGGAGACACATGTGGGGGTATGTGGACAAGAGGAAGGAGATTATTTAAGACTTGGCGTTAACTTTTCAGGCAAGCTTGTATCACTGTGAAGTTTTCCATAACCACTAAGGTTAAAATCTTGCTGCTCTTTAAATAAAAGGTGAGTCCCAGCCAATCTCACACCATTACCAGCTAAAACATTAAAGAAAAGCCATTTACTACAATATCCAAAATAACAATGTGGCAGCTGACAGTGCTCAACTTTCTCTTAGCTCTCTTCTGAGCTGCCCCTTCACTTTATTCTTTCTTTCAGTTTTTCATTCTATTTTGCTTTTCATCTACTGGGCTGGACCATAAACCAAAGTCAATCTCAGAGTTTACCGTCTGTTCTGAGCCACTCTCCTCAGCTTTAAACTCTCTTTCTTCCCCTTTTTTTTCCCAGTAATGTACCTGTAGCTAACCTGTTACCTCCCCAGGATTTATGGACCAGTTTGGGCTCAAACACAAACCCCGATGCCTCAGTGGTTTAACAGGGGGATGACAGAGGTGCTGTTTCATGACTTCGTGGTTCTCACCCCAACATCAACCATGAACCACTTCTCATGTACAACTCTTGCTTCCTGCTTTATCTCTCCTTTTAATGAAACGGAGAAAGAACGGAACTGGGGTTGACAACGGTGTCCTTTTGTGTGCACACACATACAGTGTGCTCTGGGTGGTTGGGATGCTGTGCCTGCATTGATTTGGCTCAAGAGCTGACGAGAAACCTGAAAAGTTATCTCCCTTTTCACTTCCTGAACCATCATCCCCTTCAGCTACAACACAAACAAAAGCTCACCAGTCACTGATATGAGACATTTTTCAGGAAGCTCCTCTTTGGGGAATGAGCCCAACTAGATGTTGAGATTCCAAAAGATATCTGTAGTTCTTAGAAATGTTATTCATTATTAACACAGCATTTCATAATACTGATGAGTCTGTCAGAATTCAAATGCTTTAACTGTAAGATCACAAAAATATTTAACCTGAGTTAAATTTATCTTGATGCGCCTTTAGAGTTGCTCTTTGTTCCCTTCTCAAAGCAGATAAAGTTCGAAACAAATCCATCTTGTCTCATTGTCAGCAGCACCTATTCTGCTTAGCAGGCACTTAGGCGAATTTATTAACAAATCTATTTTTAACCCACAAACACATACATCTGTAGAAGGTAACATCTTGATAAAAGCTTCAGGAATAAGAGGAAAAAAATCGCAAAAAATGAGTAATTGGAAGAAGCTACAGGCCAGGGACTCCCAGGAGGGGATAGGGCTCCTATATGTGTAATTTTTTCCATCAAATAAATCCACAAATTCTAAGTGAGGACATCTGGTCCATGTGGTACTAGACCTGCACTTCACTGCAGCAGCAGGGCCAGAGGATTTCTACTGCTCCCTGCTTTCCCTTCTAAGCTGTTTTTCCCTCATACCTGTGTCCTTGCACAGGATGATCCCCCGACAATTCAGCGGGGAACTGAGTGCAGATTGTCACACGGAAGAAGTGTGGCCCCATGTCAACCTGGGGAGTATGAACACACTTCTACAGGAAGATGTCACATGGAAAACAGCCACTCCTTAGGAGATTGCTGCTAATGACATAAAGTGCCGCTTGAACACTGCTTGGATAAGCTTTGCACACTGGCAAGGAAAGTTTGCTTGTTATTTCAAAGGACTGCAAACACTGGTGGAGGTTTTCCTGTATTCTGCTGCATTCCAGCAGCAAAGCTTCCAAGCTCACACTGGAGGAGCTGTGATGTGCAAAGTTTCCCCAGAGCAGCACATGATTCTCTGACCAGTTTTCTTTTCAGTAGCAGATTTTTGAACATTAACAGTTGGCTGCTTTGACACAGTGAGAGCCAAAAAATCCTGGAAGCTATTCAGAGGTTACTGTCAGGTCAGGATTTTCACCAGCCATTCTGTTTTACATGGAAAGGATTCCGTGGCATCCAGGAGAACGGGCTGACTTGCTCCTACCTCTCCTCTTGGCTCACCCTCTCCTCCATTCCCCAATGCTTTTCCTTTACAAATAAAGAACATCTGAATTTGAAGATCTGAACCTTGTAACTTTTTTTTTATCTTTTCAGCCTCTGATCACCTCTCAGAACCGACTGACAGCTTGGGCACAGGCAGGACCCAGATGGAATCAAACATCCACTTGTACTCAGCGTGACCCTCCAGCCCAGCCCAACTCTGGGGTTGGATGTGGGAGAAGGTGCAGCTCTGAGAGTGGGACATGGTGAGCAGGGAAGCAAGGGGGTGGGATCCTGCAATGACTTTTCCCAGGATTCATTAACCTACTTTGGCACACAGCTCAGAATAGCTCATCCATTTGCATTTCAGAATCACGCAGGCAGAAGTGCTGCAAGGGTTGCTGTGGCATCCAGGAGCTGAACTAAGCCCAGATTCCCTGATCAGCCAAGCAAAATGTTAACCACTAGAGCAACTAACCTCCCTAAATTATCAACTTGCCTTTCTTTTTTTTTCTTTCTTTTTTTTTTTTTTTTAACACTACATAAGTTGTTGGCAAAATAAAATCTTCTTAAGCTGGGGAAATACTCAACCTAGAACATGTGGCAAAGATACAAAGTGACAACTATCCTGTTTTATGTCATACAAACATTCATGTTTTCCCATTGTGCTCGTACAGTTACTGAACAGAATTAATCTCTGTGTGTTATTTTCTCCAGATTCTTTACACTTGCAACCCACAGATCATTCAAATGAAAAACCTGCTACAGCACCTATAAAATTCACTGAAATTTGTAATAATTTAGTTCAGCTTCTGCCCAAGGCTTCCTCTTGCACCATTTAAACAAGTTTGAAAAGTAAATTAATTGATGCAAAGTTATCAACCTCATACATCCCAATTTTCACCAACTATTATGTAGTTTTACCTATGAGGAATGGAAGATGGAGGAGTACAGATCACCTTGGTCACTACAGCATTAACCTGAATAATGCAAAACCATCCCCCTAATTAGCAAACACAGACAAATAATATTAATTAAACAGAGCACTGCATCCACCTCTGGGGTCCCCAAGGGACATGACACTGCTGGGGTGAGTCCAGGGGAGGTCACGGAGTTGATGACATGCCTGGAACCCCTCTGCAAGGCTGTGAGAGCAGGGGTTGTTCAGCCCGGAGAACAGAATGCTCCAGGAAGAGCTCAGAGCCCTTTCCAGTGTTTGAAGGGGTTCCAGGAGAGCTGCAGAGGGACCTGGGACAAGGCACGGAGGGACAGGACACAGGGAATGGCTCCCACTGCCAGAGGGCAGGGCTGGATGAGATGTTGGGAAGGGATTGTTCCCTGTGAGGTGGGCAGGCCCTGGCACAGGAGCCCTGTGTCCAGGCAGTGCCCAGGGCCAGGCTGGGCACTGGGGTTGGAGCAATGGGACTGTGGGAGGTGCCCCTGCCATGGCAGGGGTGGGAATGGATGAGCTTTAAGATCCCTTCCAACACAAACCATGCTGGGATTCTCTGACCATGAACCAACCCTTGTGCGAGCAGCCCAGCACGCTGAGGCTCAGGCCGCAGCAGTGAGGAGGAGGAGCAGGAGCAGGGCTGGCACTCACCGATGATGCCGCTGTCTCTGCTCTCCAGCGTGGACGTGGGGCTGGTGACGGCGCCGTAGCCGCAGTCCTGGGCCGCGGCGCCGGCGCCGGCCGGCGGCAGCGTGGAGCAGGGGCTGCTGGCCGGCGGCGAGGCCGTGCTGCTGGTCAGCGTGGAGCAGGGGCTGATGCGCTGCGTCACCGCCGAGCTCTGCAAAACGGGACGCACACACATCACTCACGGGCACTGCCTGCGCGGAAGGCTTTCTGTAGCTCACATCTGAGGATCTGCTCTGTCTGGTGAGGTTAAAAAGTGCTTGACAGTGGAAATTAAAACATCCACCAGGCCACCCCCCACCTGTGGCAGACAATGGGCTTGTTTTCTCTTTCATGCTTCAGAGATCCCAGCTTCCATGTTCAGTAGGAGCCATAGGAGACATAAACAGTGGTATTTATCAAAAGCCTGATCCCATACTTGATCTGGAGTTTTGATTGTTTTGTTAGCATTGAACTGAAAGCTTAAAAGAAAGAAGTACAAATAAGCAAAAACCATGAAAGGTAAATTCCGTGCCTCTGATGAAGTGGAGAGCTCTGGGGCGGGAAGCACACAGTGTGATCTCACCTTTACTTACAGCTACAATCATCATTTCCAGGAAATCCTACAAAGACCTCTGGGCCATCTCCATCTGCTCAGAATCCTTGTGGGGCTGCAGTTTCTATTTTGCTCTACAAATGTTTCCTCCATTCCAGGAAAACAACAGAGATCCCTTATCTAGATACCAGATGGCCCTTCCCTGCCCAGGCATGCTTCCCCCACCAGATCAAGTTTAAACAAACCCTCAATAATATGGAAAATAAAGCAGCACAAAGAAGACGCTATTTTAAAAGTGGTTTTTGTAAGATTCTATAGGATACTCTGTGCAAGGAACCTGGAGAAGTTTATCCATCTAATCCTGTGCAGGGAGATGCATTTATTAAAAATCCAAAATCATTCTTGAACTCAGTCTGATATATGACAAAGCCCTTGTTTTAACCACAGGCTACTGGACACAGAAGCTCCCCTGGAAAAGGCTCTCCCTGCTGAAGACACGTCCTGGAGCCTCTGCAGGGGACAAAACTGCTATGCAGGGTCAAGGGGGCTGGCAGCGGCAGGTGACTTCTTGTGTACCCAGCATACCAAGTTCATCACCCTTACACTGGACTTCAAAACATTTTCTTTTTAAATAAATGGCCCATTTCAACACTTTCCTTGCACAGGACTGACTGACAGAACACGCACCCACTCACAGGATAAGCACTGGAAGAGTCACACCCTCAGGAGGGTCAGTCCATCTCCCCTCAAGGATGGGCAAAAAGTTACCATGAAAAAATGGGAGTTTCAGCACATGATCCTCCCTCGAGTTCATCTTTCAGGTTCTGCAGGGGGAGGCGACCCCACATCTCCCTAGTTCAGGGGACAGTACAGAGCACAGCCAGTTCTGCTGCACTGCTGCAGTTAGCTGAAACTGGGCTCAGCAGGCAGCATTTAACTCCCTGTACAGTGAGCCTGGTCCCAAGGAAGGAACAGCAGAGGTTCATTCCCCATCTGAAATTAGGTTAAATAGGATTTCTTTTATTCTGTGTGAGCATCCTCATGTAATTGTGTGGCTTTGTATCCCCTTCTCTGTGGCATTTGAAGTAGACCACAGAAAGCATCACACCTGCAAACTGCAAAACAAGCCTGACATGTAATTTTTTTTCCTCCTCCCTATTACATATTTGAAACTTTAAAAATGCCTGGGAGGGATTTTTTTAAAGTTGAAAATGATGTTTTATATTAGGAGGCAGCTACCACATGAAGCTACCAGGAAAAACCCTACTTTGTCCAAGTATTCCCATGGGTTTAGTAAAAATCCTTACTCAGAGTGCAACACAGAGCAGCCCTGGCAGGGGGGATGGGGCAGCCCCTTGGCCACCCCACAGCGCTGCTCTCATGCCAGAGGCAACTGAATCCATCTCAGCCTAATTATAGAATATCCCCAACATGGACCAGCACATCAGCAAAGCAGGACCACAGTGCCAATGTCCCTGCTCCACCCCGGGCTCGTGTGTGAACAGACACCCCAGCACAGCAGAACATCAACTGCCTGAGGATTCCCATGCTCATTCATAATCCCCCCCAGTATCCATCAGGGTCAGTCTCTTCTTCCAAGCAACATGCCACAGGATAAGGGGAAATTGCCTGAAGCTGGGCCAAGGGAGGCTCAGGTTGGGTAACAGGGAGAATTCCTTGACTGACAGAGTGGTCAGGCACTGGAAGGGCTGCCCAGGGCGGTGGAGCCACTGTCCCTGGAAGTACTCCAACAGGTCCATGTGCTCTTTGTGATACAGTTTAGTGATACACTGGGATTCAGTCAAAGGTTGGACTTATGATCTTGGAGGTCTTTTCCAACCTCAACAATCCAGTGACTCTAAAATATCCGCAGTGGCTGCTGGCACGTGCTCTCTCTTGAAGTACCTGGGATAAGCAAAGCAACGCTCTCCTCTCTCTACCCAGTTTCAAGTGTCCCTGGTAAATCCAGTTACTGTTATTTTCCATTCTTTCACATTCTAGCCACTTATCAGTACCTCTCCTTTCCCCCAGTGCCTTCTAGGAACTGCAGGCAAGCTGACTGCTCTGGTAATTTTGGCTCTCTGAATATTCTGGTTGCACACATTCATTACATCACCTATCATGTGCTTTCCCTCTCCACGAACTTTTTCCACCTCCTCATCTGCAAGCTTTTCAGATGTCTAAATACACCACTGATTTTTCTAAATCTGCTTTTAATTTTATAAAATTATTTCTAGCTCATTCATTGTAGTGGCCAAATTAAAAACTACTTGTGTGTCACATTCAATGAAAATATTCCATTATTTTTTTCCCTTTAAAATTGACGGGGTTTATTGTTACTATTAATATAACCTAATGCAGGGCTCTTTTTCGCTTGCTGTTTGGATTGTGCCACACAGATGATTTGACTGAGCAACCCATCACAGTGGGCCTATCTTCTGATTTATCACAGCTGATGGGATTCCATCAGCACACCTGAGCCATTTAATCAGCTTTTCCCAATATTTTCTTTAACTCACGGACAGTCCAATGAACTGCATCAAGTATCAGGTAATTTAATTAGGGAGCTTTGGACAAGGAAGGCCAAGGGTACCCTGGGGTGCATATGGAAGAGTCATGCTGGCAGGGGCAGGGGGCGATGCTTCTCCTCTGCCCAGCTCTGCTCAGTTCCATATTCTTTTTTTGTTGGGGGCACCAGAATTGTACAGAGAATTCCAGGCGGGGAATAACCCAACCCAATCTCAGCTGGCCCTGCTCGAAACAGAAGGTTGGTTTAGAGGATCTCCAGAAGCACCTGCCAATCTCAAATTACAGCATCTAAAAAATCCATCAGCTTACAAATGGGATCTTCCAGAATGTAAAGCTGTATTATTATTATAAATTCTTTATGGTGGAGTTTTTCTATTTCTTTTTAACTGTCATTTTAAACAAATCCCCACTGAAACTCATCTCAGTACAAAATAATATCCACTAACTTTAAAACACAGAAATCATTGCATTTTAAAGCAAATTAAAATTCAGTGCAAGGATGGTACATTCATCTTCCCTCCAGCTGATAAAACCATTGTTTCATGAAATGCCAGAAGTGATATATGTTCCTTTATTTGGTGTGTTATCAATGCAGCTCCTGAGGAAGAAGCTCCTTGCAACTGGAAATTATGAAATAACACACTACTGCACTTGGCATTGATTGACATGTTTTATTTTTGTATTGATATAGAAAAATGTTCCTCTGTGCAAGTTTTAAATATAAATTTCCATTGACAGAACATTCTGCATTATTACTGCTGCTGTTTCATCTGTCACATTTTCACTGAACTTTGAAAAATGACTCTGTTCTGCCAGAGCCTCAATGTCCCTTGTGCTGCTCTGGCAGACAATACAGTTAAAAAGAATTTCTCAAAAAGTAGGAGAAAAAGGATTAAATCCTCAGCATTTGGGATCTCCCATTAAGGAAATCATGATTAAAAGCACAGAAAACATACTATTTTATTACAACTTGGATTAGAAAATATATCCTTGGATATATTCAAAATAAAGCAACTAGGGGAAAAGGCAACGTAGAGATGTACAGATTAGGCAGGTTCAGTGCCAAACTCCCATTCCTTATCTTCCTTTCAGCTTAAGTACTGGTGAGATGGCAAATAATTACTGTCTTCCCTGAGAAGGCAAGGCATGGTTGGAATAACAAGCAGCAGCTTTTAAAACAAAGGATGTTTTGTTTGCTCAGCTCACGTAAATTAACGAATTAAAACAAAAAAATTGTTCTAATTTTTAGATTCAAGTGCAAACTACCGGAAAAAGTCTCAATCAGATTTTAATTAATCAATGATTAACAGAAGAATTAATATTTGCAAATCCCATAAATATCTCACTGTGTGATTTTCAACATGACTAGAAATAGAGTAGTGGAAGAAATTCGGTTTGGGATGGAGATCTGGAGAAGTTTTCCCAAAACTCGCAGCAATTCAGAAGCAGCTTTGGCTTGGACAGGATTTGTTTGCTGAGACAGCCAGTGGGAGATGGCAGAGTCAGAGAAGAGCCCCAGAAATGAGAGCTGGCTGGGGCTGAGCTGGAGAGGCTGACGCAGAGGAGAGGCTGATGGAGAAGGTTCATTCTACAGAAAGGACAGCTACACTGGATCCAGGGACAGCCGCGCTGGATCCAGGGACGGCCGCGCTGGATCCACGACAGCGCCACAGGCTCCACTACAGAAACACT
>JANRGV010000054.1:3234376-3264413 GCA_024734035.1 Alethe castanea
CCAGGGACGGCCGCGCTGGATCCAGGACAGCTGCACTGGATCCAGGACAGCTGCACTGGATCCAGGGACGGCCGCGCTGGATCCAGGGACGGCCGCGCTGGATCCAGGGACAGCCGCGCTGGATCCAGGGACAGCCGCGCTGGATCCAGGGACAGCCGCGCTGGATCCAGGGACAGCTGCACTGGATCCAGGGACTTGCATTGGCTGCAAGGCCTGCAGAGAAGGCACAACCACGCTGCTCTCACAAGTGGAAAGGCAGAGGACAAGGAGCTTCAGTCACAGGTTCCACTGACGGAATTTCTTGCTAGGTAGAAGAAAAAGGTTTTTCCCAGTTGAAGCTGGTAAGCCCAAGGCAGGCTGCCAGGAGAGCCCACAGATCTCCCTCTGGAGATCTCCCAAGCCTGCCTGAGAAGCCCCCCAAGCCAGCCCTGCCCCAGGGGCTGCAGGGATGGGCTGACCTTGTGAGGTCACTTCCAAGCTTGAGGATTCCAGGATTCCAGGCAAGTGCTGACATCAGGAGATGCTTACAAAGGAAGGAAAAAATTAACTTGGCAATTGAGGAACCAGCCTCTCTTTATCTTCTCCCAAACATGAACAGCATTCAAAGGCCCCAGAAAACTTTTTCATACAAAAACTAGCACACAGCCCAAGATATCAATTTAGTTTAGAGGACAAGTCTCTGCTAGTTCTCTTTAGATTTTTTTCTTTTATTTATTCTCCAAAGACATCTTCAGCTTTAGAGAAAATATGGGATTTTAATTTTTGTCAAAAGGTAACAACAAAAGGAACCATTTATAGTAGAAAGCTCTGCTTGGCTTTGAAGTATTCAGTTGAAATAGGCATCTCTTCAAAGGACATTTTCTAGCTCAATGTATAGTACAGCCCATTTTAAATCCACAACTTGCTTTAAAAAATTGAATGGGAAGTGTTAAAAGTGTAACATATGTAATAAAGGCAAAAACTTTACAAAATCACATTTCCTGGCTCTCAATCAAGCTAGCTCGTGCAGGAGATCAAACATGTCTTGTGTCAGTCAGTCAATCCAATCTGGCCTTGGACATTTCCAGGGATCCAGGGGCAGCCACAGCTTCTCTGGGTGCCCTGCCAGGGCCTCACCACCCCCACACGGAGGAATTGCTTCCCAATATCCCATCTATTCCCAATATCCCATCTATTCCAGCTCTCTGGCAGTGGGAAGCCATTCATGTCAAACCATCTCTTGTCCAACATCCCTCTCCAGCTCTCCTGGAGCTTCTCTTCTCCACTCTGAACACTCCCAGCTCTCCCAGCCTGGCTCCAGAGCAGAGGGGCTCCAGCCCTTGGAGCAGCTCTGTTGCCTACTCTGGACTTGTTCCAACAGGTCCACATCTGTTCTGTGCTGAGGACAGGCCACTTTTCACTGACTCTCTTTTTAAGGAATTCAGGTTCTCTGAACCACACTTATGTTAAATATCTGAGTGACTCATGCGGAGTCACCCAATGACAAAAGAACAGAGAACTGGAAGTAGCTGCTGAGTTTTGTGCTCTTCTGCTACATCCTGGACTGTCCATCTGTCCATTTAAATACAAAAAGGGGTGGGGGGGAAATGCCTCCTATTTTCACTCTCAGCAGAACTGCAAATTGTCCATACCTGAGGAAAAGGAGGGAGAAACTCAGGCTCAGACAGTTCCTACAAAATCTGTATCACAGCCCAAAGCTTTCCAGCCAGCCAGGGATGTAACAAGCTCCATCACAATAAAGATTTTATGATTTGCCTTCTTTATCTGTTTTCAAGCATGAAATCACCTTGTTGGGCAAATACGAGCAAGAACTGTGACTATCTGTAAAATCAGGCTATTACTATTTCCCTCTCCCTTCTGCAGACACTGTGAGTCTTTATGTAACACTACCGAAGTACTTCTGAAATATCACAGAGAAGATGCCAGGCAAGTACAGATTATTTTGGTCACTATAATCTGATTAGAAACACTGCCCACTCCTACATTTGCAGAAACAGAAAAACAACAGAAGCTGTCTCACATGGCTGATCCCTGAACCACAGCCTGCTGCTCTGTAAGGATGAGTCACTGCGTGATGAGGAGATACAACCTTTACCTCAGCACCATTATTTCATGCTTAGGAGACACCTGGCTGCCATGGAAGGAGCCAATCGCCACCCTCTCCCACAGTGCACAGCCATCCCACGCCACGTCCTGCGGGAGGGGCCATACCTGGTTCTCGTCCTGCACCTCCATGCTGTACTGCGGCCCTGGCTGCACCTCCGAGACTTTCTCTCCCAGGAGGAAGCCCAGGCGAGTCATGAGTGTGTTCGCTGCCTCATCTACGGACGGAGGGGGTCCCAGCTCCTGCTCAGTATCACCTAAACAGAAGAAAACCACATTCAGACAGGAATTGTTCACTTTGGCTGCTGCTCAGGGGCATTACCAAAACAACACAACTATCTGCTGTGTACACTCAGTGTCTGGGTTTTCAAGTCTATTCTACCACTCCATGCTGGTCATTAATTTTGGGTTATGTACCATAGGTATAAGTTATCTCCAATGTTAACTGTTGCTTCTCCTCTCACTACTTGTTATTTTCTCAGCACCTCCCATGGAAACACACCTAGGTGTCTTGTCCCAGCAGCAGAAGCACCAGAGCTACCAGGAAACAAGATTTTCTGGACCAGCACTGGAGAAGAGAGTGTTTGCTCTCCTCCCTCTCTTTCTTGGAGGCACAGAAACTGCCTCCAAATTACTCACAGGGAAGACAAGGCTACGAGCGCCACTTGGAAGGCGCTCCTCAAGCTGCAGAGCAACCAACCTGTGCTACTGAGCAGTTAACAGGGAAGACCAGGACAGAAAATACATGTGCAACTTCCACTGTTCACCTGCTGCCCCCAACACACTCATGGTCATATGGAAATCAAGTCTCTCCAGATACAATGTACCTTCTGCACTCACCCTATGGACCATGCCACGAAGTAGCCTGCCTGCCAATTCCCCATCAAGTCTTACAGGCCAAAACCAACATTCCTAAAAATTTTTTCTTTTTTTTTTCCCCACCACCTGTAGGGAAAACAGCACAGACAAGCTTCCAGCTCACAATGCACACCAGGAAAAGGCCAGGCATGCATACCAGCATTTCTATATCCCTTTAATTTTGTATCTAAAGTCTGTGGAGGTTTTTGACTTGCACTATCACACATGTAATTTGGGTTCCAAAAGTCAAGTTCCCTCCTGCTTACACCAGCAGCAGGGTTAAAGCCTGAAGGTCAAGTTCTTACCACATTACACTGAAGTAATATTGTGCTTAGTGCAGTTATAGGAGACTGATTAGGATTTGCAATTAGTCTGCAGTTAATTATTTATCTGATAATGTACAGTCTGGAAAAGAGCCCATCTCCATTTCCCAGCTCTGCGCTGGTCTGGGCACTCCAGCACTCAGCCTGCAGCAACAGTAAAAGGATGCAACTTCAAATAAAATATTGCATTTTGGTAACTGGAACTGAAGCCCACAATTCACAGAATCTGGGATATGCACAAAACCTCAGGAGATTTAAGCCACTTGCTTCCATAAATTCCCATTTAACCTCATAGAGTACAGCTCACAGAAGCTTACAGCAATTTTTGGATGTCTCATCTGCACTACTGCAAATTAAAAACCCAAGAGCATCTCCCATGCAACCACAACTGCATTCCTCAACCTCCAGCTCTGGGAGTTGAGCACTCGGAGCTGTCCTTGTACCACGGCTTCACTGCTATGAAAATGGATGATACAGTAGGCCAACGTAAGTTCCTGAATCCCCATTGTACTGCTTGAACCAACGCTGACGTGAGTCCGAGAGACTGAAGAGAGACAAATTTAGATGGATGGCCCAATTTGCGGAACTGCTGACCACCCACAGTCAATCTGTGGGCATTTACTGGCTCTAGGAGCCCAAGCCAGAACAGAGACATTTCTGTAAAATAAAAACTAGACAGACTTTTATTTCCAAGGTTATTTCCTTCTTTAAAAAGGTAGACTACCTTCTTTGGTAAAAGCCATTCCCCGGATATGGCTCCACAGCTTATTGTGCATTTCCCATTCTGTCTTCACAACCATGATACTAAAAATATTCAAATGATGCCGACTTACACATCTAGGCAGAAAGGGACAGCTGGATCTACCTCTGCACTGCCCACCTGAGAGGATTTAGGAGTGCCCAGCTGCAGGGCACAAGGCACAGCCACTTTCCTTTGGCTTAGTGCTGGGAACAACTCATAACCAAAATACACAGATTGGAGGTTGAGTTTAACCTTGTCCTTAACCCCCTGCTTCTTTAGCTATCCCTAAAAAGTCTCCAAGGGGCACGAACCTGGCTTTCACCTGTAAAATGCAGAAAACTACAAGCTAACCCCAAGTCATTGTGTACAATTGAAGATATAGGGGATAATAATTATGTGCTTTGATAACAGTCCTTATGCCAGCACACTGGAACCACATCTTCAGGGTCCCTTCATCCCAAACCAGCCTGTGATTATAATTCACACAATCATGGAAAGGTTTGGCAAGGGAGGGAGCTTAAAGCCCATCCAGTGCCACCCCCTGCCATGGGCAGGGAACCTTTCCCTACCCCAGGCTGCTCCGAGACCTGTCCAGCCCAGCCTGGGTGGGCAAGGAGAGTGCAGGAGATCAGAGCAGGGGCCTGGAGGAGGCCAGTGCTCCAGGGAGAGGCACAGCCTAAGGCAGGGCAGCTGTGCAAAGCCTGGTGAGGCAGACACGGGAGAGTGCAGAGAGCAACGGATCCATGGATCCATCGGCCGGGACGGGGGCTGCGAGCAGCGAGGCCGGGGGGCTCCCAGGACGTGGGAGGACACGGACCAGCTCCGCCATGAGTCTCCCCAAGAGCTCCTCATCCATCAGATACTGCAAGAGTAAACTTCAAATGTTACTCTCAATTGAACATTCAATTATTTAGACATTTCAGAAAGAGTGGAAATATATAAAGCTCACACAGATACCTTTTTCTCTTTATTTTATACAATTTTAGCAGATTCCAGCAGTGAACACCCCCATACTTTCCATCTACTTCTGCCTCTTTTTAAGTTAATGACTTTTTCTTTGACTGAACTGCAAAAATGAAAATTAGAAAGAATACAACCTGAGCTTGTCAAGCAATTTAATACCTCTGATTCCCCCTTCAAAAAATTCAACCCACTTCAAATACGTCAGCAGATCTCTGCAATTCACCCTGGAATTTACCTGATTTAGGCCATTTAGGAGCAATTCCACAGAGCCTGGCAGCTGTCTCAGATGTCTTAGCTACAAATACCCTTTGGATTTCTGAAAGGGTCAACTCTAACACCTCTGTAGGCATCACATGCAGCAGGATGGAATTCATAAGTGCTTATAAATGTCCAGAGTACTCCTTGAAAACCAAATATATCATTTTATGGCAGAGTTATTAGGTTTGCTCTTTTCAAGAAACCATTCAAAACATACAATGTTTTTGTACATTGTAATTTTCAAATAGTGTTTCTGTTACCTCCTTTCAATTCCTATTTGAAAACTGCCACATATTTCAGCTGCAATTGCTTACAAGCAAATAAAATTTCTTTATGATTTATTTGGTAATTCTGTGACTGGTTTGATAGCCACCATCATCTAATTCTAGATAAATGATGGAGGGTAGTGCCCTTGGGAGACATTAACAATGCATCTATAATCCACAGAATATATTTGGTTTAATGGCTGTACTTCTACTTTCAAAACATCTGAAATCTATTTAAGTAAGTGCCTAACAAGAACTGGGTAACAGTTCTCTTAGTGGCATCTATCCCTGAATTTGCCTGAGTATGAGACTAATTTACCTTTAGGAAATCAAAAATTCTTTAATTAGCAATTAAAAAGAGAATAGTTATGTGCGAAGAGCAAGCACCTATGGAAGGCCAGAAATAAATGATACCATTTAGGCCCCTGATCTTCAATTACATAACTGCAGAGTTTTATCTAACAACCTCTCTCCCTCCATGTGACCTGAATCTGTCCCATTATTATGTACATCTGCTTTAAATTATTCTGGATACACTTGAGCTGTATTCGGAAAACGTCCTTGACCATTTCTGCATATCCCCCTAATCCCAGAATTAATGGAAGATTTTTTCATTAGTCTTGTTTACATCAAGAAGAGATTTAAAAAAATTGAACCACTAAGGATGAAGGCTGCCCTATACGGTTCTCTGAAAATGTCAATTTTTGAACTGCTGCCCTCCAATCCTCGGGTCAGTTTTGAGAAAGGCACTGAGGGGCTGGAGAGTGTCCAGGGAAGGGAACGGAGCTGGGAAGGGGCTGGAGCACCAGGAGCAGCTGAGGGAGCTGGGAAAGGGGCTCAGGCTGCAGAAAAGGAGGCTCAGGGGGGCCTCGTGGCTCTGCACAACTCCCTGACAGGAGGGGCAGGTGGGGGGAGTCGGGCTCTGCTCTCAGGGAACAGGGACAGGAGGAGAGGGAACGGCCTCAGGCTGGGCCACGGCAGGTTTAGACTAGATTAGAATTAGAAAGATTTAGATTTAGATTAGGGAAAATTTCTCCATGGAAAGGGTTGTCCAGCAAATGCTCAGGGTGGTGGTGCAGTCGCCACCCCCACGTGGAAGGGGCGCCTGAGGACAGGGTTAGTGGTGAACACGGTGGTGGTGCTGGGGGAACAGCCGGACAGGATAAATTAATTAAAAGCAAATCTGACTAAATTATGGTCTTTGCATTTACAACACTGACAACAATCTTGAAAATCTACTACCATTACATACCTGAATAAGATTTCAAAAGTTCTGCTTGGATGTAATAACTGCTACAGAGACAGAATAATTTACTGTTGCCAGCTTTTAGAATAACAAGTCAGGCTGGACAGGGCTTAGAGCAGTGTGGTCTAGTGGAAGATCCCCTGCCCTTGGCAGTGGGTCCCTTCCAGCCCAATCCAGTCTGTTCTTCTATCATTCTTTTGGGGCTATTTTCTAACAGAACCAATGTCTAGGGCTGTTGCTAACTGTGTATCTTCAGTGATTGGAGAGGGAAGACTCTACTGTCCATGTGGATGAGATCCATTTAAAATTTTTTATTTCTCTAAAGGATAAACTACTCCACTCAAATAAAATCACCCACGCTGTCCTCACAGTGCCCTGAAGTTACCTAAGTAGGAGCTGTAAGTTCATCCATAAAATGTAGGTGGAGAAACAGCACAGAAGTTACTGCAGGGGGCAGATGCAGGTGACAGATGTACAGGTAACTGCCCCCATCAGCACAGATCCTTCTGCCAGGCAAGACGGATGCCAAGAATAGATGGGAATAGAGCAGGGAGCCCAGGAATGCTACTCCAGGCAGGCTCTGCCAGCAGCCAGGAGTGGAGAGCAGCAGCAGGGACCTGCTCCAAGTGCTGACCAATGTGATGGGACCAGGCTTCCCCACAGGGATAGGGCTCCTCATGGGAACATCCGCAAGAGCCAGTGCAGACTCGACTCAGAAAACAAAAACAGCAAGCAGAGGAGTCAGGGAGGAAGGCTGCAATAGTCTCAGTCCAAACACAAGGATTTTGGAGCCTGCAGTAAATTCCAGGGCAGTGGAGGAATTTGAAGCCAGGCTGGTACAGCCAGTGCTTCCAAGCAAGGCTGCACTTTCAAACTGGCAGCTGGCCAAAATGATCATGTTTGGACTCAAGGTAATTATTTTCAAGCGATTTGGAGTCCGATAATTAGTGACATAAAATTGTCAAAAATTCTGCTCAATGAAGCAGAAAATCTACTGCGGCACAGGAGGTTATGCACAAATTGATCTCCTTCCTTCAGGGTCCAAGGGCAGCTGTGCTGCCCTGGAGAACAAAGCAGATGGGACAGAGGGAATGCTGACGACTGAAGCCAATTTCACCAGGGGAACAACAGTCACACTGGAGAAGAATAAAGAGTTCTTGTTCTACAGTCCTGGAGAGGGTGAGGAAGTCACAGCAGCTGGCAAAAGGACACAAGTCTTGGTGTGGCATTCAGAGCACTGAGCACTGCATATTTTCACTTATGGACAGCTCTCCACAGCATCACTGAATTCACTTTCATCTATAGGCACTGCGACATGGGAGCCAGGCTTATAAAAGAATGAAGCAGTTTCCTACAAATGCAACCACCCCTTCTTCTGTTGCTACAGCTAACAATAAGGGTAAAATGAATACTGAGGGGGTTGCCTCCATAAAGAGGTGAAACAAAATAACAGCCTCTCAAAACACTGTAGGAAAAAAAGAAGTAGAATTACTGCCCACTTCCTCTAGACTCTGAAGTATTTGGGAATAAATATCTGAACCAGAAGGAAAAAGGGAGGACTGGTTAGTCACTCTAGTCACTAATCAGCACAACCATACCAAGACCTCCAGCAACCATCATATCCTTCCTTTCTGCCTCGTCTAGCAGCCCTGTATTTCCACTTAGGGCAGGCATAAACACAAGGTGAAGACTAACTTCAAATTAAATGCCACCTAAAGAACTCCTAAAGAACTCAACAGGGAACTAAGAAGAAAAATGAAGTTTGTGTAAAGACAACAAGGGCATTGCAAGCAGGAGCCCAAACCCAGCTGGGATGGTGCCAGCAGACAGCTAATCCACTCTGAGAGATGCTGAGTGGGAACAGAATTATCACAAGGTGAACAATTATGGATTTGTTCGGTTCATTGAGGGAGGTGCAACATGGATACAGGGAAGCATCACCCACCGGCTGCACTGCTAAAATGCCTCAGCACTTTGAAAAAGTTGGCTTTTTTTCTTTCCCCTCTCCTCCAGCTACATTTTTATGACAAAAACTTCCACTCCTCTAGAGCAGAGCATGGACACTTGCTGGGACTGTGCCTGACAGCACACACACACTTCCTAACAGGTCACCCAGAGAAGCTGTGGCTGCTCCATCCCTGCAAGCGTTCAAGGTGAACCTGAACGGAGCTTGGAACAACCCGTCCTAGAAGGTGTCCCTACCCATTGTCAGGGGGTGGGATTGGATGATCTTTAAGGTGCCTTCCAATGCAAACCCTGCTGGTATTCAAGAGCATCAGGGTGCGCTGCTGTTGTTGTCAAAAAACAATATGCTAGAGAAGGAAACTCCTCTGGGAGAGTCACTCAATCAACAAAAAAATCTGCCCCACCTGCTCAGATATGGAAAAAGAGGTTTTACACTGATCCTTGCAGGCCCATCGCTGACAGTTTGAAAACCACTAGGGCTGGTTTGCATATGTACGTATTTATTCGCTGGCAGAAAGCTATAAATATTCAAAAAGCCAAAGTATTAGCACAAAAATGTTACTGTTTCCCAACAGGCCAGCTGAAAGCAAGCACTGCTGCTTGCTGAGGCAAAACAACTCCTTAGATTCCCTGGGATCCATTCCGATGGGCAGCCAGAGGTGCTGGGCTGCTGCTGCTGAAGTATCTGAAGTGAAACACACCTCAGAAGCCATGTAGGTTATATTTCTGAAAGCAGTCACAACATTTTAAAGTTGGGCAGTTCATCACAAAAACACAATTTGGATCATTTACAGCCTTTTCTCCTCTTTTTTCCCCTTTTTTCCTCTTCCACGTAAATGAACCCAAACCCTAGGATGCAAGGGGTGGGTATTAAGAGACTGCACTAGAAAGCTTCAAGAAAAGCATGTTGTCTCCAATTATTTAACAGTTAAACCAAATGAGAATAATCTATGGGATTTGTATTATTTCCACTTCTTATCTTGAAAAACTCTGCTTTGGTAAGAAGATTCAATAAACCCTAAACTCCAGACCCAGCCACTATTTTCCAAGTTGCAACTTTCAGTTCAAGCAAACTCGATGACACCCAAGGGCAAGTGGTCTGTGGCCAATCCCAAACGGATTCACATCTGGAACTCCAGCAATGCCTTCAATATTCCTCCCTCCAATCCAGAACATCAGACCAGACTGGGGCTTGTCCTGTAATACAGGAGTTTATTCTGAAACTGCTTCCATCTCTTGATGTGGCAGAAGGAACCAACAGCATCCTCCCAGGAACAGCATGAGAAAAGTAAATTGCTTCCATAGCAACCGATGTGCCAAATTATGGCTCTTCTGCAATTAGGGCTGATCACAATGATTTCCCATTCCCTTCAGGTCAGTGGACTTGACAGTGCTGGGACATCCACAAGATTCAACAGTAAAACCATTTGTCAGACCACGGCTGGTTTGATTATTCCCTCTCCTTCCCCCCAGTTCATCACTGTTCAATATCACGGAGGCTGGACCAGAATCCTGCTGGCAAAATTTGTTTGGAGTATTGTAGGATTTTTTGGCTCAGTGCCTGTATTTTCACAATGAAAAATCAGAGAGCAGTGCTGGTTCCTACATTCCCTCTTAAAGGGCTTTTTCTAAGACCCGACAAGCATTTTGTTGTGTTTAGGAGAAACACGTGGATAATGTAAAATAAAAAATACACATTTTACATGATAAAAAGAGAGAAGCAGCAGCAAGCAGCAAGCAGATGTCAAGATCAATGACTCCTTAACCAAGGGAAGAGAAAAAGGAGCGATGAGATGAACACAAGTGCCTCTGGTAAATCACTCCCCTCCCTGTCTGTGGCAGGAGCACTGCAGTGATTCCTAACTCAATCAGTGATGAAAACAGACGTCTGACAGCCTAATGTGCAACAAGCAAACCAGACACTCAAGATTTGTGTCCCAAAATTTCTGAAGAAGGAGTTAATCAAATTAAAAGATAATGTCACAACAGACACAGTCTTTGGAACACAACAACAATATGATAAATAACACAAAGCTCTTCATAGTTTCCAATAGGTTTTCTGAGCGCTCAGAAGTCAAAACATGTTTTAACTACCATGAAAAACAAAAAGCAGGTCAAAGAAAGATGCCCTCGTGACCACAACTAAGAACCAAAAAGCCAGGACAGCATTCAGCATACAAACAGTGCCTCTTGGCAGGAGCGAGGCGTGATAAAGTGGGGGAAAGCCCCTACACATTAAAGTGAGTCACCAGAATCACTGCAGAGAAGGTCTGACAGTTGAACAAGAGGTTTAAAGGTCAATTCCTGCTATTCTGCATTATCCTCCTCGTAGAGCAATGATGGATGTGAGGGTGTCACCCCCAGCCTCCCTACCTCCAGGAGGCTGACAAGAGGGAAAACACAATTGCCTCTGCTGAACAGTGTCTGCAGGACTGGAGCAGAGACAAGGGAGGAAGATGGAGCAGAAACCCTCCAAGACCCTCCTTACAAAGTCTCTGCCAAGTCACAGAGTCACAGAATGGTCTGGGTTGGAAGAGACCTTACAGTCCATCCAGTTCCACCAGTCACTATCCCAGGCTGCTCCAAGCCCCATCCAAGCTGGCCTCGAACATTCCCAGGGATGGGAAACCTGTGCCAGGGTCTCGCTCTGCACACAGGGGAGAGACAAGGAGAACTCCTGCTCCACCAGGGGCACTGCAAGTGCTGGACTGAAATCTGAACAACCTCTGCAACTACAAAAACATCTACAGAAACTCAATTTGAGAGCTGATGACCCTTGTGGGCCTTGTGAATAACTCAGGTTATTCTGTGATTCTGTGATAATTCTTGTAGAAAGGGGTTTTTCAAAGTCATGGAACAGCTTTTTTTTTGCCATCATGGTAGTTGCAACAGCTATAAAATATGGGCCAATTTCCAAATTCATGTAAGAAGACTGAATTAATTTTTAAGTATCTACACTCTTTTCTCTATAAAATGAATGTAATAAAGAAAGAAGAAATTATGCCCAGCTTAAAACTTTACTATTTGTGTTCTGTATTAGAACTTCCCTCAAAAGACACTCAGTATTGTGATCTTCTTTCTCCTTGCTCAGAGCTGGAACGTGGGGAGCACGTCACTCCCCCACACTGACTCACACTGAAGATGTCACAAGCAAATCTTCCCCCCAGCAGCATGAGGGGCTGAGTGGTGGCACTGTGGTTGCTCAGGAAACCACCTCCCTGGAATGTGCTGAAATTTGCCTGAAGCCTTAAAATAAACACTTTGATACCAAGCAAAATTTCACCTCTCAGCATCTCAAACTGAAATCGTTATTCCTATATATGCAGAGTGGCTGATGCTCTCTCTTTGCTATTTAGCATTTTAAACTGCCTTCAAGTGTGTAATTAATTACATTTTTTGTCAGGGATCAGACTAATTTTTTTCCTTCTTTCAACTCACACCATTATTCCTGGAAACGTTCGGGATTTAGCACTGTGTGCTATATCCTTCACAGGATGCACACGTTTTAGAGCGGGGTTAATGTAAGCCTAGCACAGAAGAAAGGAGTTGTATTTCCTCAGAAAACTGATTCCAAGCAGTGCCTGAAGCTTTGCTATTATCCAGAGTAAGACTCTTCCTCCACCTTCCCATCAGGAGCAGGATGCTATGTCCCCTTTGGTCCCTGTGAGTTGACCATAACTTTGTTCTTCCTCTTTACACAAGGATCTTCCTCTTCACCAATGACCTCCTTCTTTCCAAGGTGTCCTATCTTGAGCTCCTTCAATGCAGCCTTCCAGACCAGGAAAACCTCCAGCCCCCACACCACTGCCACTTCCACAGAACGGGCAGCTTCTCCCGTGAGCACCTTCAGAAATCCTTCTTCCACGTGTTCTATCCTTCCCTCTTTCCCTGCCCATCCCAACTGCCAGCACAAACCTGGCCACAGTCCCTCGACCTTGGCACACATGAAAGAGCAGCTCCTCAACAGCTCCCTGAGACCACGCTGAAGGAAACTGAACCAACACAAACCCCCAGCCTGCAGTTTCTACCTTGACACCAAATCTGCTCTTCCCTGGCATGTACCATTTCCCTATTCCAAGATGGCACTTGGGGACATCCTGTGGGGACATAGTTTCATGGTGGCCTTGGGAGAGCTGGGTTTACAGTTGGACTCAACAGCTCTAAAGGGCTTTTCCAACCTTATTGGCTCTCTGATTCCTCTGTGACAACTCTGTCACTGTCACTTTTTTCCTTCCTTAATGACGCTTCATGTTCCTTTAATGACACTTCAAGGCAGTACAAAACTCCACTTTTCCTTTCAGATCACTAAACTATCAGCAAGAGAAGGAGATCAAATAGCAGAAAAAGAAATTAAAGAAATTGCAGAGCCCATCCCAGGGCTTGGCAGGAATCCTGCCCTCCAAAGCTCTAGCAGAGGGGAGGCACGTGTCTGGGTGTGGGAATGTGCAAGTTATGTTTTTTTTTAATCCTACAATGCAATGATAGTTCTCTGTGGATGCAATCATAATAAGTCTATAATTATTAACAATTATAAACATGACAGTTGAAGACGTTCAGTTAGAAAAAAGGGCTGCAGCAGCACAATTTAAATTGTAATTCATGATGATTGAAAAAGGAGCAGCACTTTTCAAGGCAACTGTGGTCTCAATTAGGCATTGCCAAGCACAGGAACTGTCTTTTAATTTTCTGAGACAACTTCTCTTTCAGACACAATACATTCAAGAAAGCCCACATTCAAAATCTGGACAACATTCAATTAATTACTCCAATTTTGAGTATTTTACTAGTTCTTCTTCAAGTTCCTCAGCCACAGAAATAAGCAACATCTTGATTTCAGAGTCATTTATTAACATGACCTTAGTTACTGTAGCTACAGATTTCAGAGGCAGATGTCACACATCTGCACACCATTTCAACATATTAAATACTCTTTTTCCCATCCAAAGCCTATAGTAAGTATGGATCCCTTCGGTTCATAATCAAGGAAAGCCAGGAGAAGAAACTGCAGAATTCAGCACAAAATCCACCAAAACACTTGTTGTTTTCAGCCTTCTCCCAGCACCTCCACAGTCTCTAACCCTCCCCAGGTTGCCACTTCCAAGTGTGGAAGAATCTGGGAAATGATACTGAGCTGCAGATTCAAGGCACTCACAGGCGCTGCGTTTGCTGGGGCTTGGGGGATTTAGGTAACGCCTGCCCGAGCTGACAGACATGGACAGGGCTGAGCCAGGAAGGGACATGACCCACTTCTATTTATTTTTCAAACAGAAGCCTCAAGCAACATGTATACGTTTCAGATTAACTACTACAGGATACATGAATTAGAAGGTATTTCTTTAAAATCTAAATAAAAGTAAACACCCCGATATTCTTACATGCACATAACAAGATGCCACAGTTTGGCTTTAGCTGATTTAATGATGTTCCTGAGACGTGGTTTTATTCCAGTCTCTCTGCAGACCAGCAATAAAAATTAAATTTAAAGCAGTGTGTTTATTGGCTCATTTTTATATTTTCAAAAGCAACTCTCAAGACCTTCTAAATTATTCTGAGGGGAGAGCAGCCACATGCAAAATTGCAAGAAACAAATGTAAATGGACACTTAGCAGAAATTAATACTTATTCAAATTTCCAAGACAGTGAAACTTGGCTAAGGAAGGTCCAACCAACCATCTAGCCAAAGGAGCCCTATTATACATGTAAAAAAATCTTTCAGCCTGCTGACCCTCTTGGCACAGAGCCCTCACATGCAGCTTACCAGGGCAGAATGCATCGACGTCCAGCTTCTGGGCAGAGAGCGTTGGGGAGCCAAGCTCAGACTCTGGGATTCGAGGACTCTCAACAAACTTTGCTTTCCTCAGAGGGGCTAAAGGAGAAGGAGGGGCAGAGAAAAAGAGAGGTCATGAGTAAGGGGAATAGCAAGCAACAGATGGAAGCACTTAACTAAACGACACTGTCAGACTCATATCAGGTTACTTCCCCCCCACCCCCCACCCCCGGAAAAAAAAATTATCTGCATTCTTTACAAAGGAGACGGCTCTTGGTTAAACTTTCAAACTGCACAGGCTGACTTTAAAGTGTGTGAACACTGAGGCACGTTCCTGATACTCTAAAACATTTTCTTTTCTCCTACTTTATTAAATTTTTTATAGGAAGCAAATGAGTCTGTATTCAGCAACTGTGGAAAAGCAAAGATCATAGAGAGATACACAGAGCCCATCAGGTTTAAAATATTTAGCTATAAATATCTGAACGAAGCACATAAATGCTACATTCAGTAACTGTTTCCTTGGACATAAAATTTCAATTTCAAGACAGTCTCATTGTTGGATCAAACAGGTTTGGTGTTCAAAACAAAAGAGCAGAGCAAAGCTAACACTGTCCAAGCCAAAAAGAAGCACTCCACTTTTATCCTTGCAAATCCATAAAAGATCAAGAGACTTAACAGAGGTTGGGGAAGAGGTAAAAGTGTCTGTAACAAAGCAGCACTGACCACTAGTGCTAGAAAAATGGGATTTTCTCCATGTTTTAACAGTCTGAACTCTAAAAGACATGAAATTCTGTACAACATTTGTCTGGAGTAAAACTAATAAAAGTGGTTTAATATAAGTCTTTAAATATATTCCAGACCAGAGAAAGAGAACTAGAGGACAAGTTATGTGCAGAGATTGTCATATTGCATTTCCAAGTTAAACTCTCATGTCCATTACAATGAAAGGCTAATTTGAAAAGCCCCTTAGCACTGATTCTGGGGGTCAGTGGCTTCTGCCTCCATTTACATAATTTATATTTATAGTTCCCTGCCTTGCAGATTAAATTTGGGATCTGCAACTAAAGATTGGGAGGTTGTTCTTTTGCACCTCCTGTAGTAAAAGCTCCACAGGTCAGAGAATGATCTCTGAGGCAGCAATAAACCTCTTGGTTTTAGGGAGCTGCCATGGTGCTGGGAAGGGCAGAGAAGGTTCAAGGATGGGGACCCTGACAGACAATGCACAAATAGATCACTCTAACTGAGCTACACACCAGTGATCCCAGAATTTTCTTTAAATGGAGTGTACAAAACAAAGATGAAGTTGGAGTATGGTTTTTCAACAGAAAGTTCCTGCAAAGCAGAAGAAAGGCAAGGAATCAACTCCCACCTCTGCACCAAAACAGGTGTGTTAAAAACCGTTCTCTCCACCCCCTCATGATCCAGGTCAGGAGATGTGCTGAGGGAAAACAGGTACCACACTCCCATTTTACACACAAAAATCCTGGATGAATATGAGGCATATTGGCAGCACATTCCCTGCAAGCCCCAGGAGTGCCGGGCAGGAGGAACGTGAGAGACTCAGGAAGGTGAGGACAGCCTGGAGCCCCTTCTCCCTCCCATCCCACCATGCTCATGGTTGTGCAGCACCACTCAAATACACAACCTGAGGCTAAACACTAATGCCAGCAGTCGATTCTATATAATCCCCCTGGAAAAAATCCCACATGTGCACACACAAACACCCTGCAGCCACAAACTGGCCAACACCAGGGAAAAATCATTTCCAGTCACAGTCTTGTGCCAGATCCTGATGTAATGAAAACATTTTAATATTGAGAAGATTATTGCTATGGCCTGAAAATTGTTTAAATTCTATGTTTAAATTCTAATTCTGCACTGGTCAATCCTTTAATATTTCATTTGTAATTGCAGTTTTAATAAATATGTTTTACCACAGTCTCAGTAACAGTCATTTGTATAATAGATACGAAAAATACCATCTTTTCTTTATCATTTCTGGCTGACACCAGGACCATGTATCATCCCATGCACATGTGGCCGTGCTCACTGTGTTCTAAAATACAAAACTAACAATATTTTCACAGTTCAAGAAATGTTAATGGCTGATGGGATTGTCACTAGAAGGTTCTGCACTAAAAATTATTTTTAAAAAGAGGAAGGAGAATTTTAATAAACATAGAGAGGTGTGGTGTGATCACTACACCACTTGCTGTGTGGACACACAGGCCTGTGGAAGATGCAGGATCTGCACGTTCTGACAGATCAGCATTGAACAGTTCGCCTCTCGCCCGTAAGGAAAGCACCAATCACCCATTCCAGAGAGTTTTATTTCTACATTTACTCTGGATCTCTTTTACTCCTCACTGAGGTGCCCATTGCCCCACTAATTGCTGCCTTCTCCACAGAACTGACTGATGACAGCAGACGTGATGGGCTCATGGATCCAACAAGCTGATCCACCATTTCTTCTCTTGAGGGCAATAAAGAACATCATATCACCATGTGGTGAAATCTCCATATACTGCAAGTTCAACCATACACATAATTTTAATGCATTCCATAGCATCACAAAATCACAGACTGGATTGTGTTGGAAGGGAATTTAAAGCTTGTTCAGTCCTACAGCCTACCATGGGCAGGGATACCTTTCACTACACCAGGCTGCTCAGAGCACTGTCCAGCCTGGCCTGGCATCTCTTTAATTATGTTTTTGTTCCCTCAAAAGCATGACTTGAGCCTTAGAAACACACTTCCACCAACCAAGACACACCATAACTCACAGACAACAGTTCACTTTAAAAGACCCAAGTCAATACGATCTTCTCCATGTAAATACAGGTGGGGAAAAGTCACAGAGTTCCTGTTATTACAAATATCCTAAATGTGGAAAAGACAAAAACTCCTCCTAACTCACCCATAACCCGATTACAGGAAAGAAGGATTTTCATGTACAAGAATTAAGCACCACTGACTCATGTTCAAATGAAGATTATCCTGACAGATTCAGATTTGGGCATTAGTCTTCCACTGGAATAAATAACAAATGGAAATGTCATAAACTCTAAAATCTGGTTTGACACTCTACAGCCAAATGTTAACAGATAACACTGATCTTTTTATAAAAGTGGCTTATCAAGTCTCAACAGTTCGCCTTGGTCCTGAACCCCTTCCTGAGAGCAAAGGCAAATCTTATGACCATAGTTATGGGATGAGCTTCTGGCACAAATTATTGAAACTAACAAAAGCATGAAACAATTATTTGAAGTATTCTCTACCTGCTCAGTCCTTTAGGCCTCTAATTCCTGTAAGGATTTTCTGTACGGAACGGATCAACTCCAGGCCTAAACAGCATCAAAACAGCTCCTCGTGCTACACAACTGCAGCTTGTTGAGCAAATTACATCTTCCAAGAACACCATGAAAAAGGATGCCTGCAACAACCAGTCACAAAAGTGTAATGGATTGAGTAAAGATGGCAGTCACTAGCAACGCTGGCTTTCCAGAGCCACAAAACTGGCATTTAGTTCAGAAAAGCACACCGATTACATGGAGCCTGAAGTCCCAGCCCTCTCCCTGGGGTGCCAGCAGCCAGGAGCTGCAGCCCATGATCCACGTTCACCTCACAGGCCAGTCCTGTGTCCAGTGCCTCCACGACAAACACAACATTGGTATCATTTGGGAACTGACTTGCTACTACTGAAGTAGGAACTTCAATTTCACTGGCTGAGATGTTATCTCAAACCAATACTGCCATTTACTATTGAAATACTTTCCCCAGTGTTGGCTTGTCACAGAATCCCAGACCTGGTTTGGGTGGGAAGGGACCTCAGAGCCCATCCACTCCCATCTCCTGCCACGGGCAGGGACATCTCCACCAGACCAGGCTGCTCCAAGCCTCTCCATGTACCAGCCCCTCACAAGAACCAGGAAAATGGACATTACTGCCCAAACTGCATCAGCACAAACCACTGCAGCTTTTTATTCACGGACTCTCACACACTTGATCACTGTGAAACACAAACACACGTGGCCACGTGCCTGGCTTCTCCAGGCTCATTCCTACGGCAGGTCCTGGGCAGAGTCTGGCCAAGGAATTTGGCTCAAAATCAGCTTTTGTGCCAGTTTTGTGTTTTGCCCATGTTAAACAGCTGAATTTCACCCGTGCTTCAAACTTCTCTCTGCCACAAGAGGATGAAACAATGAAATTTGCTCTCTTTGTGTAAAAATATTGTGTTTATCACAGGCTGATGAGGTGAAAACGTGCCAGAAATGATGGGCACACTTCATAGAATCACAAACTGGTTTGGATTGGAAGGGATCTTGAAGATCACTTAGTTCCAACCCCCTGCCATTGGGTGTTTACCACACACTCATCTCTTGTGACTAATCCATCTGAGGAAGAGCTGAATTTTGCACATTAATTTCGTGTTTTAATCTCCTGTAAGCACAATTTTATCACAGAATGTTAAGGAGTTGGAATGGACCCTAAAGTTCATCTAGTCGAAATCCCCCCTGGATGGGCAGGGACACCTACTAGACCGGGTTGCTCAAGGCTTTATCCAACCTGGCTTTTAACACTTCCAGGGATGAGAAAGCCACAACCTTCATAACCCCCACAGCCTCTTTTGTAACACAAATTTGGTATTTGAATTAAATCCTCCAAATCTCAAGCTTTACAAAATCCTGCCCAAGCTGTACTATGTTTGGGAAAAGCCAGAGTCGTGGTTTGAAGAGCAAACTTTAGAACGTTGGATTTAAAGAAAGCAGAAGTGGGTGCTCAGTGCACGCTGCATTCCCACCTTTCACCCATGCCAGGCCTGACTCACGTTTGGGAGCGTTCAGCAGCTCTGCAGTGCTGTGCACAGCTGCCTTTATTGAAGTCTCCCCCAAACTAAAATATTTTTAGTGCTGCAGAGTTACTGATCCATGGAACTCCTGGAACAAATAACTGTCACATTCAGCACAGCTGGACAAAGCCCAGCACACGGAGATGAAGCTTTGGGACCTCCTCTGGCCCAAAGGCCCCATTTTTTAGCTGAGGTAGGAGCCACCAAGAGGAAATTGCGGACTGCAGGATTATTTTTGCTGTGGCACTAATCCTAGAACCCTAGAATGGTTTGGGTTAGAAAAGACGTTAAAAAATGATCCAGTCCCACGTCCTGCCATGGGTAGAGACACCTTCCAGTAGACCAGCTTGCTCAAAGCTCCATCCAACCCAGCCATGAAAATTTCCAGGGATGGGGCAGCCACAGCTTTTCTGGGAAACCAGAAGAAATATTATACACCAGCTGTGTGTAATTAGGATTTTTAGGTATAACTTTTTTAAAAAAAAAATTAAACCAGTGACATACATACGATGAAGGTTAACATCCTCTTTACATAATCCAGCATTATTTTACAGAATCCATTGTGTAACAGTTTTTTCCTCTTCTATTATTTGAGACTATAAAAGCTTTTTAAATTACATTCCACAGCCTCTCTCCTCTAATCCCACGTAATCACAGCAGTGAGGGCAGGGCAGCACAGAAAAGTGGTGAGAACAATGTGTTGTCTGGAAATGCAAAACTTGCTCCAAGACTTTCGGAAAACATGTTTAGTTTAGGAGGTAAGGCCCTGAAACAAGAAAATTGAAGGAAACAAAGGTGGAAAGAGGAAAAGAATAAATAAAGGCAGGAAGAGTGTTCAGCAAGCTGGTGATGGCAGGACAGCACTGGGAAAGGAGAGCTCAAAAAAGCAACTACATTAATGCAGAAGTTCTTCTTTAAAGTGTAGATGTCTGTAACATGAAGGTTTTGCCTATTATTGCCCCTGAAATTTATTTTTTCTTTGAAAAGCTGAGGAATAACCTTCTCCAAAGCAGTGGATTCTGCAATCCCATGGGACTGCAGAAACCTATTGGAACATTCTTTCCTCCTCTCCGTCTCTTTCCAGATGAAGAAGGCACAGAAAATATCAGCAAACCACTTCACTAAAGCCACAAAATCAGTGACCTCAAAAAGGAAGGAGTCTTCGAAAAAGTATAATTAAATCAAATCTTTACCTATCTTACCAAAATTATTACAAACCCTCCCAAATAACTGATCAAAATGGTTTTCTGTCTGAACAGACATCCCTACTCAATGTTCAAGGGAGAAAATCACCTGGTTTTGAAAAAGCTTATATGCATTTTAAATGAATGAAATAATACAGATTTCTGTCTGAAATGTTCAATAATGGCAATACAATGATGCTTACAATACATTTATATATTCAGAAAGAAAATAATTCCTCCTAAAATACTAACCTGGCTGTAGTCTGCGCTTCCAAAAGGAATTCAGCTCAATTTCCATTTTGCTTATTATCATGAACAATTTTCTGTCGTTCAGAGCAATGTAACAGTGATTTTTCTATCAAACTTGCCACCGCTGGAAACACCAGCCAGCACAGTGCCCTCCCCCAGCTCAGCCCAGAGGGTTCAGTTTTGGAGCATCCCAGTATCAACCTCCTGAGCAGATGCTCCCTGGAATACTCTGGCAAGCCTCAGGAAGAGAGTTGCTCCTATTATTGATCCCAGAAAGGAAAGAACACCCTCACTTCCCCTCTAGATAAGGCTTTTTCCAATGTGGGCTGCCAAGATGTCTTTGGCCACGCAGGGGATAGCTTTGAAGAGAAAGAAGTTATTTAATTAACACGTAGACATGGCAGGAGGAGATGGGACTTTCATCTTCCCATCCAAACTTATCAAGTCATTTTGACTCCCAGGAGCTGTGGCACACTGTACACTTCTCCATGTCACTTCCCATCGAAAATTCTTCTTTTCAGCATGTTCTGAAACCTCTTACAATTGCCTTTCATAGCAGAAATTCCTCATCTGTGACTCAAGGTAGAACCCTGTGCATGAGACGAGGAAGATGAAAGCAGAGAAAGGAAGGCAGCACCACTTGCTCCAGCTTTCTAAGTCATCTTGTTATGAAAACAAGCAATAAATTTCTGATGCAGTCAGTTTTCAAGTTTCAGATGTTGTTTGCACTAAAAAAGAATAAATAGAGTGACTGGAGAGCTGTGACTACAGGATGAGACCACATAATCAAAATTTTAAGCCTACATAAGATCTGCTCAAATACGCCAAAGATCCTCCCAAATGACAGAAACAGGGTAGAGCTGGAGGGGAAAGAATTCCTCAACCCCTTGCATCCCTTTCTCTGATAGTTTTAGTTCACTGAATGTTAAATTTAAAACAGATGAAATGAGAATACTACAAAACACAAGTGCTAAATTGCATTATTCCCATTCAATCTCCTACTACCCTGGAGTTCTTTCTGCAATTCAGTGACTCAGATATTGCACTGGCACTAAAAATGAGGAAAACTGTCCCAAAAGGACCTGGATGTACTGTAAAGGACATTTAGTCTATAGAGAGCAGCAAAGAGTTCTGTCACTTAAATCAAATTATAGGCAACCCTGGTCATGGAACTGGTTAGAAAGAACCAGTTACACCAATTTCTAACAACGCTCAGATTTCAAGCTGAACTTTCAAGCTGACAGAAATCAGAAACTGATGAAGCATCTACTGAAGCAAGCACATTTCCCTCTCACTTGCATGAGGCTGACAAAGCTCAGGGAAAGCTGCCCAGTGCCACTGTGTCCCCAACAAGGGGCTTGTGGCTCATGGGGCTTTTTAAAATGGTCTATGCTGAACATGTCAGGCTGTCAAATCCTTTTTGGACATTGACAAAGCTTAATTTAGCTCAAGGCACTAGAAAAAGAGAAAATATATTTAACTAATGATTCTTACAGAAGAAAAGAGCAAGCCCCAGACAAACAGTTCTGAAATGCAGTTTATCTCCCTGGTGTTTTACTCTCTTGCACAGCTCTTCTAGAGCAGCTTTAAGGTCCCTTCTCAGCCAAACCATTCTGCAATTCTATGATTCTCTCCATTTTTCTTTACACTGAGAAGTGCATGCAAGAAGGTATCCCTGCCCATGTGGAACTGGATTGTTTTAAGGTGCTTTCCAATCCAAACCATTCTGTGACTCTGTGATTAACTCTGCCCTTCAGACCTCCTTCTATTAACGTTTCACATACACACCAGGCCAACTGCGGCTGCCCAGAGCTCCCTCCAAGCCCTTTTTAGCACTTGATGCCATGACCACCATCCATCAGCTGCCTAGTGTTAAGAGAATCATAACCAAGCAGTTACCCAGCAGAAAAGCGATTCAGCACCTTTGAGCACCTCCTCATGCTCGGCCCCCTTTGCTTTCATGACCTGCCCCACCTTCACTGCCATCCCAGACAAAGCTCTGCCAACTTGTCTTTGCAGTGCCTGTACCACACGTGACCACCCACTGCTCTGATTTTGGACTGATTCTCTGTAATTACAGCAGTAAAAAATTAAAACCTGCACTAGGGGTTTGGAAAGGAACTGAAAAAGAATAACAAAAAGTAGTTTACTCACTCTAGACAGCACTGCAAGAGCACTGCTGAAGTGTTTTACAAGCAGCCAAGAATGATCAAAGGTAGGTATCAAATTATACTGGCAAACTAAATTGGAACAGAAGTGGCAGGGCAAAGACCAGCAGCACGTCTAAGCTGCACGTAAACAAAATCTCATTCATTCTCCCACCATGTCCTTAAGATCAAACCAAGGTATTGTAACCATAAAAGAGAGAAGAGTAAACTGGATAATACCCGACTATTCACAGCCCAAGTAATCCCAAGTTAGAGCATGTGAGAGACTGGATCCTGTTCCCTATACAAACCACTGTTTATGACCAGGACTACACAGCTACAAGCCAATATAAATTCACGGCTTGATAACAGCATTTAAAATAAAGGCAAGAGATTAAGAATACATAAGGTAATTTTATTTCTGTGCAAGTCATTCAAATTTTGCTACGCCAAAACTAATTTAGTTGGGTTAGTGGATACCACCAGAGCTATAATTACATTGACACATATGCAAAACTGTTCCATTCATATGAAACTGGACTTAGATCCCAATTGCTCTGCTGGTAGTAGCTTCACAGAATATTCTATCCTTAAAATGAAGCTGCTTATCTGGCAAGGCACAAGCCTGAATTAGCTGAACTTGACTGTTAACACTTTAAAAACTGGATTATGCATTTACAAGGTGGGTTTTGCCTAAGAAAATTACTAATTCAGCCACCTGTAGTTTTTGGTAGCTTATTTGCTTTTCCAATTCTTAATTTCCTTGAAAAATTAAAGGAGTTGTTAGAACTTTCTGGTTTGAGGAGTGATGACTGCTCATCATCCTTTCCTTCCACAGAAGAGCAGGGCCAAGGACACATGACAAGGATTTAACTGAAATATCGAATAACCTTCTGATTATTTGTGTGAACACAGATGGTTGAAGCGGGCTGTCACTGACACAGGAGTGCCATGCTTCTCATCATGAGGGGATTTAAGACCCAAAACGTCTCTGAGGCTTTGGTGCACACGAATCCTGTGACAGCATCAACGTCCCAGGACCAGGTCTAGTCCTTTAAGTGTAAATAAAGGGAAGGCAACACCCTCAGGGCTCCTTTCCAAGCTGAAAGAGCAACAGCCATGACACGCAACAGGGCCAGGAACATTTACTGACAGAAACACGCCCATCTGGTGACTTCCCTTCCAAAAACCACTTTCTCACTTACACCTACTCACTTCCATGGTTGAGAAGACAAGAAGAAAAGCACAACAGGGATAAAACCTGTATTGTCCTAATCCTGTCCTCCATCTCTACAGAGAAAACGTTTGTAGATATTTCAAGTTTAAGCCTTCCACAACCTGCAGACATCTGCAACCAAAAGGACCCTGATGGCTCCAGGACATCCCATCCATGGGTCTCATCACGTCTGGTGGCTACCTGGGCTTACAGAATACACCCACAGGTGACTGTGCGCCTGAGAAGAATCAAACTCCATTAGATACACACCTTTTAAAGCAGGGAAGAAGAAAGGAAGGAATTAAAAATCGGCCTGTAATCCAAGAGCGACACTCAGTCCAGCTCTGACAATGAAGCGCTGCCGGAGACCCTGGGCATGGCGGCTGCTCCTCCTTCCTCTGCAGAGGGATTTTTCTCCCCACCACAGAAACTCTGGAGCAGGGCATTGCAATGGAAGTATCAGCCAAACCTGGCGATAAGACCATGAGTTTAATGGAACCTGATCGAGGCTTTCTGCATGGTTAGAGCCAGCCAGGTACAAACCACATCAGGAATTTGCCTCTGCAAAAGTAATGCTCAATCTTTGGGCAAGTGACCCAGCCAATACCCCCCGTGCTTATTCCTTCTTCACACAGGAAGAAGTTTCCAAAACAAGCTGTCCTGTTGTGACAGAAGTAGGAGAGGACCAGAGGGCTTTTCCTTAGAAAATACACAGCCCAGAAGAATGCAGGGGCTTATTCCACACGAGTGTATCCTGTGAATGCCCTTCTGTTCTCAAGCACACAGGACACCTCTGAAGGCACGTTCCAGGAGTAGGAGGAGAGATGTAGCCAAGGCAAGAATGATGGCCTGATTTAACTCCACAGGAGGCTTTCTACACCACCTCCTCTTGCTATAGAAACCTCTTAGCTATGTCTAAAAATTAAAAATTCTCACACCACCAGAAGTGTAATCGTGACAGATGCTCCATTTTGTGCAGCCCCAGTGTGAAATAAGGACAATTTCTCTCTCTGAGCTTCTGAAAACTGGGGTTTCAAGTCAGTTTTTTTGCCTTTTAAACACTATCTACATTAGAGAAGCTTTTGGGGTTCTCCCTCTGTTTGAGCATCTACACAATCATCTGAAATGCAGAGCTATTATCACCTTTTCCCAGCTCCAGTGCTGTGATGACATGTTTACCACATCCTCTGTAAGGCTGAGCAGCTCAACAGCCTTGATGCAAATAAAAATATCCTTGGGAAGGGCAAATTCTAAAGGTTCTGCAACAACCTCACACCAACACCAAAGGGAAAACACGGGATTTTTATGGAATATTTCTATTGCAATTTCTGCTCTGTCAGTACGAAAGACAGTTAAGTGTCAAAGTAAGACAGATAAGCGTTTGTCTTGAAAACAGCACTGAGGAAAATCCCTGCTAGAACTGGTAAGTGTCTTTCAAAAGCCAATAAATATGATACGCCAGTTTTTTCCTTCCCTTTATTTAAGAAAATAAAAGTTACATACTGAAACAAATGCAGAAACATCATGAGTTTGACAGGCCTCCGACAAACAAAAACCTTTTAACACAGGATTTGGTTTAATTCCAAATGTTACAAACAGACAAACTATTTATTTGCATAAATTTCAGGGATAGTTTTGGAGCTCCAAAAATTTTAAATTGGAAATCTTCCCATTTCACATGAATAGTTACATTGGTTTAGTAGAGATAAAAGTCTATCTGTGAGTATGCAGGGACACATTCATCCACCTGTTTCAGCTCTGCAAGCCCAAATGGCTTCGATTTGAGTATGTGCCTGCCAATACAAATCTCAAGTCCCAAAATAATGGATGAAGAATCCCAAAAATGGATAGTAAGAACTGACACACGAGGGAAAAAACATTCATCATATGTTATTGTAACTGAATGAGAATCCTCCTTCTCCAGCAGGTTTCATTGCTGGAGACAGAACCCCAGAATCACTGAGGTTGGAAAAGACCTCCAGGGCCATCGAGCCCAAGCTGCACCTGATCCCCACCTCGTCACCAGCCAAGAGCACTGAGTGCCACGTCCAGGCATCCCTGGCCAGCTCCAGGGATGGGGGCTCCACTAGCACCCCGAGCAGCCCCTTCCAGGGCCTGACCACCCCCTCCATGAATAAACTCTTCCTCAGACATCCGGGTTTGCCACATTAAGAGCATAAAACAGAACTGAAAACCCAGACGCCCAAACCACAGTGAGACATCGTGTGCATTTTAGGTCATTTCTTAAAAAGAGACAACTCAGTAATTCTGACAAAACAAAGTTTTCTACTCATGAAACCTCTAGGCAGACAGAGATCACAAGGCATCAGGGAAACTTCAATGGAAAACTAATTATGCCCAAAAAAATACATTATACACCTGGAACCCCCCAAATCTAATGGCACTGGGCCCTTGGCACTGCTGTGCATTCTGAGACACAGGGTGAGCCTCACACCCAACCTCCACTCCTACACAGGAACAGGAATTTCAGAGCAGTGTCATGCTGACAGCATGACACAGAATTCAATGAAAAGAAATGTAAGCCTACTGCAAACACTGTGGTATAAAAAGACTTTAAAAGGAGCAAAGTCTCTCCTGACACCAACAATTTTAAACACAATATCCTTCAAAAATTAGCTTCAACATGAGCATGAGGAACTTCAACAACTTTTAGTCAAATTCTACCTTGGTAATGACTGCTTATTTACTTTTATTTCTAGAAGCACACTCCTCCAGTGAAAAGCAAATATTTATTTTCCTCAGCACAAAGGGAAATAGAATAGAATAGAAAAGAATTTGTGGTCATTTCAGAATGCAGAAGGAAAACATTATCTCAGTCCCATTGTTCTATCGTTTTGAAAACAAATTACTTGGTCTCTGTAGCATTTTCAACTCACTCCTCAGCAGCCCTATTTCAGTAATGCTCAAAAATCAAATTTTTTGATGGCACATTCATTTTATGTATGAGAAATTCTGCACATCTGAGCAAGGAGGTGACAAACTCAGATTGTATAAAACTAATGCAACAACTAAAAGACAAATAACCACCAGCAGCATCACTCTATCTGATACTAACTCCCTCCTAGTAATGGCGTCCTTACCAACGAGGAGCCCTAGGATCCCTTACTGTACATTGATTTCCTGCCGTTAGAGGAGGCTGAGGAATGCCAATCACAATCCCAATCAAAGACCATGCACGACAAATTCTCCAAATACTCACAGGGCTCTGCTTGCTCTCCCCAAGCCCAGTGCGTGTCAGCCAGGCTGGGATTCAGGACTCCGGCTGCCTGGAGAGCATGCTGGCACAGATCCTCCTGCGATCCCTCCCTCTCCCCAGCGCTGGCTCCATCCTGCTGCTCCCCACGTCAGGGTGATGGCACAGGTGACACCTCCCGCTGCTGATGTCAAGCTCTGCTCCCAAAAATCACAAGCAGCGTCTCCCTGCGGCACCCGCTGCCCCTGCAAGCATCACCTGCGCGTCCCCGGGCGCCAGGCAGCAGCTCCAGGAGGGTTCCAGAGACGCTGATGGACACCCAGCCTTCCCTCTTCGCCAAGGCTCCCAGTGTTACAGAGCTGCTTTCATTCCTACCAGAACGCTGCAGCAAATGGAGCCTCTACGCCTCCCTTGGGGGGAAAAGGAAGGGTTGTTACAGTTCCTTTCTGTGGCGCAGCTTAATTTGCTCTTTTCCTAGAGCAAACTGCTGAAAGAAGAGGGAAATAATGGATCAGGAGACCAGAGTGACTGACTCATGGATGCTCTCCTGAACATTTCGGAGGAAGCCGAGGGGTTGGTGATGCAGCCCAGGACCAGAGCTGATGAATGGTGCAGTGCTGCTGTTGTCATGGCAACTAAGAGGAAAAGGAAAAAAAAGGCAGCACCATATAAGGAGTTGTGACATGGATTCTGGGAACAATGTATACTAAAAGGCTGATAGCCCTAGGATGCTTTAAAGCTGCAGCACCCCCTTGGCTGGGGACAGGTTTCATTGTTCACATTGTAGCGGTCAGCACAAATTTCGCATCCAGTTCAGACACGTTTCCAACAGGAGAGCTGCACCAAAACAACGTGGTTCTACAGCGTGTGCAAGTAACTGGAATTGAAATAACTGAAATGATTAATTAAGGGAAATGGCTGGACACTAATAAGAACCCAAACTAACATCTGTGAGAACAGAGTATCTCCAGGTATGCGCAGCCCCTAACAGGTGAGGAGCTCTGTCCTTACAGAGAGAGGCTGAGACGAGCCAAACTGCAGCACCATCAGGTGGCTGAGTGTCTGAGCGGCACTGGCACCAACACAGATCCTGTCATTCCCCCAGAGACAGGAGAACATTCCCAAATGAGCCCCTAACCCAGGCACTGCTGGGCAAGGGAAGGTTGGCAGACCCCCCAAGGCACACTGAGGTATGGCAGAGCAGGGAGAGCCAGCTCACACACACCTGCCATCACAAGCTGTGAGCAAGGCCAGGGTTTGTATTCCAGGGGCAACACTGGGGAAAAACACATTATTTACCAGAACCATCACCAGCTGCTTTTCATTTAATGCATGTGCTCAAACAGACAATGCACAGCGAGGGAGAGACTGGCCACTGTTGCACCTAGCACAACCACAACACTGCACTGCTGGAGCCTGGGCTCAGCAACTGAAACTTGAACTATCAGAAATCCTTCCATTGATGGTTTATTTTATTTCCAATCACAGAATCTCAGAATGGTCTGGGTTGCAAGGGACATTAAAGATCATGCAGTTGCCACTGCCGTGTCCATGGGCAGGGACACCTTTCACTATCCCAGGTTGCTTCAAGTCCTGTCCAGCCTGGCCTTGGACACTTCCAGGGATCCAGAGGCAGCCACTGCTGCTCTGGGCACCCTGTGCCAGGGCCTCACCACGCTCATATCACAGAATCACTATTATGGTTGGAAAAGACCTTGAAGATGATCAAATCCAACCATCAACCTTGCAACACAATCACATTCCACACTAAATCATGTAGTCAAGTGCCAGAGCCATACATTTTTTGAGCACTTCCAGGAGTAGTGACTTCACCACTTCCCACATGTGCCAGCACTGACAGCTTCCCCCCAGCACTCCCACCTCTGAAGCCGTGCCTCATCATCTCTCACTCTCCCACCTAGCTGAGCTGGTACAACAGTTTGGAGAAAACAAGGGGTCCTGGGGCCTGCAATCGTTAATCTGGACTTATCACCATAATCAAGAAACAATAAAGTTTTCAAGTAGAGAGATCTGAGCTTTTAAGTCACACAATTACAGTTAACATCAAAGAATATTGAACCATTTGGGAGATGTGACACTCCTCGTGGCTACTCCCAAGAGATGCAAAGGTATCCCATGATGGATGGGGAGAAGACTAGACCACAGCACTACAAATGACGTGGGTGATGGTGGCACAGGCAATGTTGTGTGGAAGGTCCCCAGCCCAGATGGGCCTGGAGGGTGTTGAGAACCACAGTGGTGGGTCCTTACTGGCATCACTGGGAAGAGCAAGCCTCCATCCTGCTCAGCCCTGCTCTCACCATCTCTGAAGGATCTAGTGAAAACTGTAAATTTCTTTAGGAAAGAGGCTGCTATTAACTGCCTGAACCCACTGATTTATAGGAATATTCCTACTGATTTATACAAATTTTTTTCTTAGGGAAAGTTTCCACATACCCCAAAAACAAGGGAGAAACACTCTCAAAGAGGGGATCTGCAGTGAAACCAGTTACCCAGGACCATGTCTTTGAAGACACTGAAGCAGCTAATTCACACTGGATAAAGCAGGAATGAGGCCTCTGAGAATCCAAACCGAAACATCTAGGGCAGGTTTTTGTTAGAAAAATACGATTTTTTCCCCTAAATTTCTTGCTAATATTCTCCGCTCCGCACTCTGCACAGGC
>JANRGV010000054.1:3268655-3283151 GCA_024734035.1 Alethe castanea
AAAATCAAAGGCAGTATCTTACACAGAAATAAAACAACTATAGGTAGGCAAAGCCTTCCCTCCTAAAATTCAAATGCTTTACAACAAAACAGTGAACTCACAAAACATCCACAAGGTACTACCTTCATTCCACACATCAAAATTTCTCTCTCCTCCTTGGCAGAGTAAATAAACACACAAACAAAACCCATGAAACAGTCTGAAATTTCTTCTGATCAGAAAGAATATTGGGTTTATCAAATCCTAGAATTAGGGCTCATTGTTGGCTGAACTGGAACTCTAACTGTTTGCTTATATAATATATTTAAATAAAATGCTTCTGTAAAGTGCATATTTGAACTAATAAACTATTTCTTGGAGTTTTACAAAACTATCACAGAATCATTCAGGTTGGAAAGACCTTTAAGATCATCATGCCCAACCATCAGCCCAGCATCACCACTATGTTCACCACTAAACCATGTCCTTAAGGGTGTTTCCTCTTGTCCTGCCAATGAGGCTTTGAAGACACTTGAGCATCACACCTGCTAATGTGGAAGGTCAGACAGCAGGAAGACAACTTCCCCATTTCAGCTGGATGCTTTATCCAAGGATAATAAACTTCCTTAACCCATCACCGTGAAAAATACCCATTAGCACAGATTTCAAGTGATGGACACAGAGCTGGGAAAAGTTAGAGAAAATGCATCGATAACAGCAGAGAGACATCTCCTTCCATGCTGCAGAAAGCCTGCCTCTACAATTGCATTCACAGATCCAAATGGAAGTATTTAGCTCAGAAGCTTGTTGCTCCAAGAACTTGGAAGCTTTTTTACTTTTTCCCCTTCTATTCCCTCTCACACTGAAACTTCTTCCTAGTTACTACAGTTCCTTCAGTCACAGTCACCAAAGTGAAGAGGTACAGATTGGTGATTTTTGGGCAAGGATTTGCAAAGAAAAAAATCCCCTCTTACTCTGCCAAAACCCATGGCCTTCCCACAGCAGCAGAGATCCAGAATAGATGGGTTGAAAGGGAACCTGAGAGAACAGAATGTGTTCAGGTAGGTCCCAGCAGTGGCTGCATCTGAGCTGCTCTGTGCCATAACAAGAAACCACTGGACACAAGGCAAACACAGGGAAGAACACGCCAGGGATGCATGGCAGAGCGAAGCTCAGCCTCCAGCACAAAGTTACACAGCAACAACTTCATCTGAGCTCAGAACGGGAGAGAACAGCCACTCTCTCTGAACGCCACAGCACTGCTCCTGGTAGGCAAGCTGCCATGGGATACGTGCCACTGTAAATTCCCTGGTTCCTTCCTAATTTTACTTTAAAACAATAAAATTTAAAATAATTAATTTAAATACAGTAATTGAAAGATCCTATGTGAACAGAGCGGTGTACACTTCAGAGCCTCAGGGTTTTAGCTACCAATTCCGATCCCCTTAATTCTGATCACAGCTTCAATGACTCAAAATCATCTCACCCAGGCAACACTGGAATACTGCCAAAAAAAGGACAATTCTCTGGAGATGATGCCCCCATAATAAGTCATTAGAACACCATGACAACAACAGGCTTGAGCCTAAATGAAATGAAAATTACTGCTGCAATCCCAAAGAGAGAATAAGTCAATGTGCATAGAACCTACTAGAGCCCTACTTCCAAAATATGCTGTTCAGTCTCAAAGTCTCAATGTGTGAGAATACAGCATTTTCACAACCCTCACAAATGAGAAAATGCTTAAAACTAAGTAAAGCTGCTTCAAAGGATACATAAGCCAGCACAGATCTAAGACCTGCTGCTGTCAGGGGCAGAAATCCCCATTACAGGGCTCTGTATGGTGTTAACCAACCACCAAATCTACTCTGAGTGATGGATACTCAACAAAAGCATCTGTTGGGTTGTTATCTAAAGAACACAAACCCTGCTTTTAGTACTTTCTTCCTTGGACCTTTTGTCCTCTTGCTGTGGGATGAAACAAACCAAAGCAGAAGACGTAACGTGGGACTGTTCAGTCCCCAGATGGGGACGCGCAGGTCCTTCATCCTGCATCCCAGGGCCTGAGGAAGGATAACCTGGTTATGGTGAACCTGCCAGGTTCCCCCGTGACATCAGGGGAAGGCAAGTAGAAACCTGGAAAGCAAATGCTGGTTTGGGCGAGTATGTGCTGAAGAATTCCAGCAGCACCAGCTTCAACAGCAGAACACTCTGCCTCTCTGGCTGCAGCACGGAGATCCCACGGCTCTGCAGCTCCTCCTGCGCCACGCCAGGAATTAGGCTAAACTCCTTCAGACACTCTGCTTTGTGAATCTCAGTACTTTGGTAGCTTTGTGTGGGTAATAACGATGGGAACAATGTCTGCCAGGTCACACAGTCTGACGAGAAATACAACACGTGGGAGGTACCAAAGGTGAGCACATGAGACGAGTCCCAGAGGCAGAACAACACTCAGCTTTTACCTTGCCCAGCTCGGCTCTGACGGGAGTCTACACTTGCCTGTCTTCGGTCTGGTGGCTCCTCGTTCCCTCCATCTGCATGAGAACCAAAACAGCACAAGTAGAACATCATAATGGACAGGTCAGGCAGATGCAACTTCTCCTTGAGGCCCACCACCTATCTCGGGGGAACAGCAGGACAAAGGGTCCCTCTGGCAGACTGAAACTGGGGAAACTGCTGCTTGACTCTGCTGCTCCTTCCACCTCTGCCCCAGCTCACTGCAATGAAATCCATGAGGTCCTCAGGATAGAAGGAAGGTTTTACTTGTTCCTATTGATCCCACTGATATCTGAATGAGATAAAAACCAAACTGTGCATCTTCAAGGAGTTCCTTCACTTTGGACTGTTATAGAAAAAAATAAAAATATTAAACACTGGAATAAAGAGATCCAGAAAAAACCCTGAAATATGAAATTTTAAATGGTGTCCCTTCAAAATTATTTGTCTGCTAAAAACCAGGAAGGCTGGGAAGAACAAAACTGCTTATTACATCCTCTTGAAACTGTTTAGGAAAGCAGCTACAGTCAACAAATCCCAAATTTATCTGGGTAAATGCAAAGTGGGGCATTGTGTACAATATTATACAACTAATTACAGGCTGCTCTTCATTGATCAACTGACTAGATTAGAAACAACAGATACCATAATACAGATGCTTGAGTACATGGAGTCTCTGGCACCTGAGAGCAAAAAGAAGCCCAGCTCTGGAGATTAGGAAAAAGTAAACCCAGAGATTTCAAATGCAGGCTGCATTTCAGCAGTTCTTAGCCCTTACAGCAGGGGAAGCTTTTAAAAACCTCTAAAAATAGTTCTGAAATAACTGACTTCTTAAATAGCTGTTTAAAAACTCAATAGTCTGTTTAGCATTGATGTGTTTTGATGATAATAAAAGCAACTGCATTTTGATATATTTATATCTCTGGATAGCTCTAAAGAATCTTGGAGGGGCTGGTTACACCATAATTTAACTTTATCAACTCCTGCTACACATGAGCTATGTCTGCCTTGATGGGAGGTTGTAAATTGCAGCACAAGAGCAGAACTAAAATGTGGACTAAAAATTTCAGTCCACCCCCAAAAAGAGAGGAATCACAGCCCAGGTCAGGAGAGGTTTTTTGTTCCCTCTTCCCCTGCTGAAACGCTCGCAGCCCTCAGTCTTCCTGAAGCAATGCTCAGGCACCTTGAACGCATGCCAGGCAGGCCATTTCTGTCACCTCTGCATCCTTCCCTGCTCACACAGCAGCAGCATGTGAAGGTCATCTGGCTACAGCATCCCAGAATCCTGATTTTAAATGAGCTGCACCCACTCCGACAAGCCATCAGCTGCCAGGTGCTAGGGAGGCCACAGGCCACGACACTTGCCCAGTTTCCTTTTACATTCTGGTTGCCAGAAGGATGTCACACTGCAAACACAACTGCAACTGGGATATGTCCAAAGGAGCTTTTATTAGCCCAGAGATGCCCTCTTGGAATTAGCTGCACTGAACCTTCCTACAGTCAAGGGCACTAACAGAGCCCTGACTGTATTTTTGATAGTAACACCCAGTGTTGGTTTGGCCATGGCTGTGCACATGGATATCATCATCATCATCATCATCATCATCATCATCATCATCATCATCATCATCAATCAGCATCCCTAACGAGTCTCCACAGACAACCTCCATCTAAGTCATGGAGAAAACAAAAACCCTTTTGAGCTGCGAACATAAATCCAAATCCAAAATAACTGTAAGGACTTAACATTTCAAAAGACAAGATAGTCCCAGTATTAAAATTAGGAGTAAACACCTGTACTTATCCAAAGACACATGATCATCAGCAAAAGACAAACTCCCTCCCTGCAAGTTTCATCATTCTTGCAAGTTTTCGACACTAAGCTACATGGGGCTTGGTGGGTGGAACTGGATGAGCTTTAAGGTCCCTTCCAACCCAAACCATCCTGAGATCCCTGATGATTCGATGAATCAACCTCCCTGCTCAGGCGGAAAGACAACACCTCTGCTGTACAGTTACCTCGGTGTGTCAAACCCTGTCTTGAGAACCGGCCATGGCAAAGGGAGGGTCTGGGGGGGCAGCAGATCTGGGGTCCTGCTCCCCAAGATTCTCCAACACTCAATGGCCAAAGACATTGGGTTGGAGAAGAGGAACAGGAGTTCGGAGTCTGGGATGGATCTCTCTGCAAGTTATACAACATATTAAGGGGGAAAGAAAGCTCACAGTAAATAAATTTCCAAAATGCATTTAGCAAGTGGGAAAGGAAAAAATAAATCAGATGACTCAGCAGATATTAAATCTTCAGTCAGCATACAACTGCTGCTGCATTTGGTATTGGCTGCAGCAAAGGTGGAGCTTGGGGGAAATCAGGGATGGAAAGGAATAGCCACAGTTAAGAGCTGAATAACTGAATGATTTAATTCTTTTTCTCTTCACTACAAATCAAAACATTAAGAACAATCTGCTCCCAGCAGTGGAGGAGCACGGTTAGCAAGGAAAATACCACAGGTAATTATGAAGTTATCTCACTGTACATGCAAAAAAGGGTTGATTACTGTTTCTAAGGAAATATTAATTCTCAGATTTTTTGAACTTCCAAGTGCTTGTACTTACATTCACCTCTGTGTGGGCATCAGGACTCTGATCACAGTCACACTCCTGGTTATTTTATTTATGCATGATTTTAGGTAGTTGTTGGTATTTGCTTTAGCAAAAGCTATTGTTTATAGACATGACCTACTATTCAGACAACATCTGTGGACAGCATCACTCTTGACGTTCAATCAACTCAGCTGCTGTAACAACTGCCAGTGTGCTGAAACACCCAAGTTATTGACAAATCCTTCAATGCAACAGCTAAAATAGGTCACCAGAAGTAAATAGGTTGTGAAATCATTGCTAGAGAACACAGTTATCCATGTTAATTTAAAATAAAGTTCAGCACACACTGAGATGAATCCGTTTAAGGAGCTTTACAGAAGCTGTCGTGCAAAAGAGAAAATAGTCAAATGCCACAAGGGAAGTGAATAATATTGTAAATATTGACTCCGTAATTCATATTCTCTTGTATCTTATTTGAAAGGTAGAAAAACTTCTGTGGTCTTTTAAAAAATCTCAGTGTTAAGAAAATCCATTAACTGTTAGACATTATTTTATTTTTTGAAAGCTGCTGTCTCATCAGTGTCCAGCATCTGTCCATCTGGGATGCTGGACACAGGTCAGAAACCTGACAAGGCTTCTGAGTGCCTGATTCTGTGGCAAGAACAGAATAAACAGTCATTGCTATTAACTCTTTCTCTCCATTACAAAGAGATGAAGGGATCTCAAAGATGTGATTAGTCACAGGATCAGCAGAGCAGCCTCTCCTGCTGTAGCCAGGTCTGAGAAACACTCCTGCTTCCTCTTCTCCCCTCATCCTCATTCCACCAGTTCTCCAATAAAACCAATGACACAACAAATCCTCCCCAATACACAGAGCTGGATTCTTTGAACTGACTGCTCTGACAGGGAAAGAAAATCTCAAGGTCTCAGCATTCCTAACCAAATCCCCTGCACAAAGCACCACAAGTCTGCACACAGGAGCCGGATGCATCAGCACCAGCACATCTGATGTCAGTAAATCCCACAGCACCTCTGGCATCACCTCTGCCAGCACCTCCTGCCAGCTATTCTCGTTAAAACAAACATAACAAGTTTCATACAAAACCAAGTGCCAGCAGCCCAGTATTTCTGCTTTCCTATTTCATGAAAAGGCCTTTAAAACCCACACCGTAACTAAATGTCTCTCAAGACCTCTGATCTGACAAAGCAATTTTTAAGGCAGCAGAATCCAAGGGGTGGATGAGGCTGCTGCACGCATGCTGGGGAATCTGCGGCAGGAACCGACTGCATTGGATGTGCTTCTGCTCTCACAGCAATTGTCAGAGCACACCCCACTGCAAGAGCTGATAAATCAATAGTTTAAATCCATATAGTATCAAAACTGTACCTGGAAAAGGTGGAAGACTCACACAAAGCCAGTCAAGCTGTTAGGGATTGATCCGATTCCAGCCCAGCCCAGCCCCCCTGCAGAAGCATCCCTCTGTGCACAGCACAGTGTCTGGAGAGGTGGCTCCCAACTGCCACTGTGCTCCCAAAGCAGAGACACAGGGGAAAAAAACCTCAGAATAAATAAATCAAACAGCTCCATGGGCTAGAGCCTGCCAGGAGGATCCTGGAGCTGCTGGCACTGCCGCTGCTCAGCCCGACCCTGGACCCCGCCGCAGCGGTGCCGTCGCAGGAGAGGGAGCTGCAAATCTTGTTCTCAGCATTCCCAATGGATTCCAGCCTGGTAAGAAATGACACGTGCCACATGATCTGCCTGCTGCTCTCCCAGGGTGAGATGGGCCTGGAAAGGCACAAAGTGTTCCACAGCTGGAGCAGGAGAGAAGAGGGAGCCCAGTCTGGTACTGAAAACAATTATTTTAATCAAAAGTCCTTCCTGGTTATTTAGTTTGTGACTATTTTTCTGCCTCAGAAAATAACATGCACCACCACCATAAATTATTATTATGCTATGATTAATTATATTATAAAACTTCTATTATTATTATTATGTCTATAAAATTAGTATTGTTGTAAAAATTGGTGTTATGGATAGAAATAGAATTAGCGTTATGATTAAAATCAGTATGATATGAATTATTATGACAACTAATAATGTTAGAGAACTGCATTAAATTAGAATAAAACATCTACCCCCATGAAAATAACTCCCTGGTCTCCCTGGTGGGAGTGTCAGGGTGCAGGGGAGGGATGCAGGAATGGTTGTGGGTGTTGAGGGTGGAATACTTTTACTGATGTAACTATAGCACAGACCTGGGTTAGTAATCACCATATCATTAAATTCCAGCACCCCAGTTGTGGCCATTACAGGCCCAGGAAGAATCTTAAAGGATTTTTCCAGTCTGACTTTCTCAAGCTTGGCTGGGACTTTTCCCAGGCTAGAGCCTTTTCTCTATTGTAAACACAAGACAAAGAATCATAACAGATATAAACACCTGCTGGATCCTTGGAGAGCCAGGAAGAAGAGGTGTCTCTTTCTCTGTCCAATGAACTGTCTGTATTTTGTTACGCATGCACTGTCTTATTTAAAGCAATGGCTTCCTTCAAAAAACTGCTCTTTCTTGCTCATTCTTGTACCAAGCAAGGGAGTGCCTTGTTGTTGTGTTCTCTTGCCGCTCCGTAACCCTTTATACAGCAACATCCAATCACTTTCCAACACGTTGAATCCCTTAGCACAGAATCAGTAAAAAACCTCCCAAATCAAGTCCAACCTGTGATTGATCCCCACCTTTTTAATAGAGCAGAGCACTGAGTGCCACGTCTAGTTGCTCCTTGGATGCCTCCAGGGATGGGGACTCCACCAGCTCCCTGGGCAGCCCCTTCCAATGTTTAACAACCCTTTCTGTGCAGAAGTTCCTCCTGGTGTCCACCCTGAGCCTCCCCTGGCCCAGCCTGAGGCTGTTCCCTTTCCTCCTGTCCCTGTTCCCTGAGAGCAGAGCCCGACCCCCCCCAGCTGTCCCCTCCTGTCAGGGAGTTCTGCAGAGCCAGAAATTCCCCGAGTCTCCTTTTCTCCAGGCTGAGCCCCTTTCCAGCTCCCTCAGCCCCTCCTGGGGCTCCAGCCCCTGCCCAGCTCCATTCCATTCTCTGGACACTCTCCAGCCCCTCAATGTCTTGCCATGAGGGGCTCAGAACTGGACACAACAACTGAGGTGCTTCCTTGTGCCTAGCACCGGGGATGGGCATTGCCCAAGTCCTGTGGCCACACCGTGGCTGGTACAAACAACAATTTGGCTTAAGAGGCTTTATCAACTCATAAACATACTGAAGTCCATCCATTTGTCGTCGAGGAAAGCCATTTGGGCAGAGCAGGAATGAAGGATTTGCTCGGTTTATCAAGGGAGCTCCAACACAGACCCAGGGGAAGCATTACCCAGCGAATGTGATGCTAAAATGCCTCAGCACCTTCCAAAAGTTGACACTTTTTTCCTCCACCTCCTCCTGCTACATTTTGGTGGCAAAAACTTCCTTTTCTTAGAAGCAGAGCATGGACTGTGCATGACAACACACACACTTCCTAAGAGATTGCCCAGAGCAGCTGTGGCTGCCCCTGGATCCCTGGCAGTGCCCAGGCCAGGCTGGACACTGGGGCTGGAGCAGCCTGGGACAGTGGGAGGTGCCCCTGCCATGGCAGAGGTGGGACTGGATGGGCTTTGAGGTCCCTTGCCAACCCAAACCACTCTGCAATTCAATGATAAATGGACTCACAATGTAAAGGTCCATTGTCTTCTTGTGGGATATCCTACATTAATTCCCCATATTGCTTATTAGTTACGAAAATCCACAGAAAAAAACCCCCAAAAACAACAACAACAACAACAACAACAACAACAAAAAAAAAAAAAAAACCAACCCAGTGGTCAGAGGCCAAAAGACTTCTTAGAGGAACTGTAGATTAAAAAAAAAATTCTTTGCCTCTGCAAGTATGTTTGTGTTTATTTTTATTGCATCAGTACTTGGAAACCTGAACTGAAGTTAATGTCCTACTGTGTTGGCAGCTTGTACAAAAAACACAGCAAGAAAACACCCTTGTCATAATAAATTTATTAACTTAAGTCCTATTCCTACAAGAGACATTGTCAGCATTCCTGCCCAGGAATTTCAGACACAAGTACAAATAGGGTTTCTCCCTGGCATGTATAGGAAATCAGGAATCATATACACCAACATCGGAGTTACACCAGAGCAGAATGAAGCCTAAGTAAATTCAGATATCAGTGACATAGATCTGTACCTTCATCATCTCAGAAGCTGTTACTTGTCACTGGAAAACGCAGGTACTTCTAATCTAGGGTAATTTCATACAGAAAAAGTGGCATCCTTGTTTCTATTAACATCAAGTGACTCTTTGATCCAGTCATACCTATACTGAATATGTAAATCAAACCCAACAACCCTTCCTCTTTTTTTATTTTGATGTGCAAAGATGAATTCATGACAAAAGAGTAAAAAATTGGGTTGCTAATAATATTTGGAAATCATACAGTGTATTTCATTCATTAATTTTAAAACCACCATAACTATGTAACTAAAATACACACAGTGATGATACAGCTGGACAGAGACACAAAGGAGCTTCCCATGTCACATTAGGGAAAAACAAATGCCATCAATGAGCCCACAGGTTACTGCCGACAAGGACATCAATACTGCCACTGGGTGTCTCCTGCTCAGAGATTCCCCTCTTAACTCTGCACCTTCCACTTGACCAAGTTGTTCAGATGCTGTCCAACCTTCCTGGGATGGGGCAGTCACAGTTTCCAGGCAACCTGGGCCAGTGAGGTTGTGGACTTTTATATACTTCTTTTTAAATGGCCAACATCCAAGACATTTATTTATCCCAACTAGAAACTGGATCAATTTGTTAGCAAAAAGAAAATTACTCTTTCAGCTTAAGCTTGGTCCCACTGTGATTAAACGAGCCATTCCTGTTTAGTTTAAATGTGGGTTTAGAAAATACAGAACCAAAAGCTCAGAGTCAGTACATGGTACCTATGAACGTGACATTTCATATCGGAACCACTTGTCTTAGGAAGACAGAAAGAAAATTCAGAAAACTGGCTTGAATTAATAATCAAATTATTATGTAAAGGCTTGTTTCACTGTCATTATGTACTTCTGAAGTGGCCACTGTATCATTTGATTTTTGTCTCCCTGGGGCCTAATTGTCTTGAAGTGCTTCCAGGTGCAGCTCCCACCCTTTCCCTGCCCCAGCCTTCCCAGGGCAGGGTTCAAGGGGCAGGAACCCAGAGCAAAGTTCCCCTGAATATTCTCCTTCAGAGAATAAGAAGTTCTATTTTCACCACCTCCCATCCATTTGAAGGGATGATCTGCTCTCTGAGTGTGTCAAGGAAAGAGGTAAATGGTGCTGGCTGTACAATGAGCAACAACAGTGCAAACAGCTCATGGAAAAACAGGGACGTGTCTTGGGCACACACAGTGACACAAAGTTCTTTCAAGAGAAGAGAGAAGAGAGAAGGAATAGCTGGATATTCCCTTGTAAGGTGTGAGTGGGCTTGTAATCTGCAGGGCAGCTTTCAGAAGATATTTCCTAACTCAGGATCTTCTGTCAGCGACTGGGATCACCACAGAGGACTAAGGCAGCTGTGATATTTAGACACCCAGAATTCCACTTTTTCCTACATTCTAGCACTGGGATCTCCTGAATTTCTAGGTGTCCATATTGAATAACACAGCATTGCTGTAAACTTTGAAATATGTTTTGTTCATGGAACATAGTAATTAAAAGAAGAGATGCAGTACAAAACTTGAATTTCTAAATTTACAAGGTATAAACACCACTGAGAATACTTTCCACTGCTTTTTATGCCTTTGAATAAAACAGTGTTGGCACCTCAATGATTAGAGCATTTCACCATGAACAGCATCAAGGAATAACTTAAAAAAGTGTAAATGGATGACTCAATCATACAAATCAGATAAGAACAATATGATGAAATAATAATTTAAATGCACTATTAGCTCTTGTGGTATCAGGGAAAGAAAGTGGTTTAACAGAAGCTGAAAGCAGACTATATTTATTTAGTATACAATGAAATTGTGTCATCTGAAATCTTAACAAAAAAACCCCTCACAAACATAAATTAAAAGCCTCTTTTTAAATGTATGTTGGAATCGTGAGATAATCCATGATCTTTATTTCTTACTCTAAGAATAGTCCAAAAGTCCAGTCCAACAGATTAGTTTTGTCTACTATCAGCAAATTAGTAACAGAGTCTCAGAGAAGTGATGGCTGACAATCACTCCAAATTCATCTGAAGAAGATTTTTCAAACCTCTTTAGATGACAAAAAGTTTGTTCTGCCGAGATATGGACACCTTATCAAAGCTTCTAATAAAATCATGTCCATGACTTGCTCAGGTTTTGAGGGTTTTTTGTATGCTAAGAGAATATGGGTCGGTTTCTATACTGATCTCATCCTCAAAAAGAAAATTACATAAAGGGAAACATAAATCCTCCCACTTCAGAAAGATCTTGCTGCAAAAATTTCCACAATTCCTTCAAATAGGTCAGTTATAGATGGAAGCTTCAGCAAAAATTATCCATGAGTTATCTAAAAATATATCTGATACTAAAAAAAATAGTCTTCACAGACATGCTGAGAGGTGAAGTTTGTGTGAGCAGTAGAAAAGGCTGAGGAGGAGAAACTCCTGAAAAGGTGCAGCTTAAAAGTCAACCCTCTCCCAAAGCAAAGATGATTTTTCCATTAAAAGTATTAGTTAGTTATAGACATTTACTCTTCCTTAAGGCAAAAAAAGAAAAAGGAAGAGCAACTGCAACTCCAAAAAGAGAATTTAATGATGGAATTGCAGAGTCATCCCTCCCACCTGGCACAGGTACTTCCTGCAGCCAAGAAATGCTGTATGTGAACCAAGTAGAATGCACGTCTTGCAAAAGTCTTGTGTAGACTTCACATCTACAGTGCTGATCGTAAAAATCTCTCAAAAATAAAAACATTAGTCATATCTGGAATATAATCCTAAAATGGATAAATATAGATTCAACATCTGTCAATGTAATAAACAACTGGAAGAATCTGCACTCATACTTCCCAGGGACAAGCAACATTGAATATAAATAATATTTCTCTTTAGGAACTGGGGAAAAATGCGGTATGGAAACATCTCATATCTTGGGTGGAGATTTAAGTACGAGCACATCAAGACTAATAGGGATTAATTATATTTAGGGGAGCGTGATGAAAATGGAGCTGGGTAACAGACACTAAGTACAGTAAGGTGTGTTTAATTTTGTCTGGGAACGCTCCTTCCACCCTATAGGAGTGAACAAAGGAACATCTCCAGCCGGTACCCAACTGTTTATACCCAAAAGTGTTCTGCTCAATGAGCACAGAATCAGTACTCAGCTTCATAAGATCCCTTCCTTCTTGTGAGAACTTAGGAAACCGCAGTGTGTGGCTGCCCCTGGATCCCTGGCAGTGCCCAAGTGCCCTGGAACAGAGGGAGGTGTCCCTGACATGGCAGGGGTGGGACTGGGTGGACTTTAAGGTCCCTTCCAACCCTAACCACTCTGGGATTTTTCCCTGGGGCCAGATCTTTTCCAGCAGAGAACCCCCAAGTTATTAGACATCTCATTGATTTATTACTGATTTTCCAGATGAAAACGTGGAATTCACTGAAATAAACATTATTTTGTCAAAAGATTTGACCGGATTTTTAAACTATTACAGATATACAAATCTTTAAGGTCTCCTCAGACATTCTGGAGAGGACATTCCACTTTCCCAACAGTTTGGCTGAACAAATTCCTCAAATTTCTATTATTTCCTTTTGAAGCTAGTGTGTATATTCTCCTTGAATACCTTTTTTATGCTGAATAAGAGAAGACAAGGTCATTTGATGTGGGAAGATGTAACTTCATCTCCTTTGCACATCAGCACAGGAATGTCAATGGGATTTGATAGAACACTCCTGCTCCCCCTACTGGCCCAGTAAAGCACCAATATTTCATCACAAATCTGTCAGAAAATGGGAGTAACGCCATGAAATCCCACCTGTATCCAAAATACGAGTCCTGTGCCTTGTGTTCTGGGGTCCCCACTACAAGAAAGAGCAGGTCCAGGGAAGGGAATGGAGCCCCAGGAGTGGTGGAGGGAGCTGGGAAAGGACCCAGTCTGGAGAAAAGGAGGCTCAGGGGGGCCCTTCTGTGAAAATCTTGTCTGATATTTGTAAATTAGAAGGAAAAAAATACTTATTATTCTAATACAGGCTGCTAAAATTCCCTCTACAATAGTAATGCAGGACAGAAGCAGAAGCTTCATTGTCCAAACATCTTGTATTTGTTTGAGAAGAGAGTTTGGTACATGAACAGGACATATTTTGATCAAATAAATCAGAATACTAGGAACCAAACAGCATGCCTGTGTACATACACATCTTCCTGATATAGTCCTTCTTCAGAAGGAAAACACTGAATTACATAAATACAAAACAAACTTTCAGAAAAGGTCAGTTCATGCTCAAACCAACTCAAGGACAAACATTACTGTGGTCAGACGATCTGACAACATACTCAAGCCTTGTTTAAAAATGGATTTACGAAAAACCAGCCATCTTTGTGGAAAAACAGGATCCAAATTTATTATTTGGATGGAATACCTTGAACATGTGGATACAGTCGGTATATTCAGGACCACAGCACATGATGGGTCTTTAATACCTCAATTCTAACACTTTCTTAAATTAAGTTACCTGACATCTATAGGATCCACCAACTGGATCTCATCACTCAGCAACTTCTTCCAGAAATGAAATTGAAAAAGCAATTGTGACCCTTCAACTCTTCTGAGATAAAAGTTATCCTCAGACCTCCACAAGAGATCAGATAGCTGAGAAACTGCAGAGAGATCTGGCCAAGCAGAAATGAGACCTTCACAGACATGCCTTTTATCTTCGAAAGGCAGGAATCGAAGGAGAAGAGCATTTGACAGGGGCCCTTTCAGTCCTGGAATTAAAATATAAAGTGGCAGGTTCCAAAAAGCCCTATAAATATCTTGGAAGTGAGAAGTAATTGGGTCTTCTGTGAACGAGGAAAGAAGAAGAGGTTTTTTAAAACCCTGCACCAAAAATATTCTGAATGACAGGCAGGCTCCTGGCCGGGAAGCTCCAGATAAAAACTGTGCATTTTATAGTTAAGAACAAGCAAGATGCAATTCCTAACTAACTCAGAAGAGAAAAGCTGACCCTTTGGCCTAAGGATTACATGCCTTGGATACTCAGATTTTAGAGTACTTACCTTGTTTTGTTTGTGTGGGAGGTTTTTTTTCGGTTTTTTTTTTTGTTGTTTTTTTTTTTTTTGTTTTTTGTTGTTTTTTTTTTTGTTGGTTGGTTTTGTTTTGTTTGGGGTTTTGTTTGTCTGCTTTTTTGTTTTGGTTGTTTG
>JANRGV010000054.1:3283251-3300876 GCA_024734035.1 Alethe castanea
TTCGGTTTTTTTTTTTGTTGTTTTTTTTTTGTTTGTTTTTTGTTGTTTTTTGTTTGCTTGGTTGGTTTTGTTTTGTTTGGGGTTTTGTTTGTCTGCTTGTTTGTTTTGGTAGTTTGCTGGTTTTTGGGTTTTTTTTGTTCCTCCTCCCTTGTTTTTTCTTTTGTTTAATGTTACCTTTATCTCGGCCTGTGCCAGAAATTAACAGCACAAATTCTTTGGCTTACTCCTCACAAAGAGAAGCGAAATACAAAACCAAACAAAATCTGCAGTTTTGCAGCTGAATTTTACCAGGTTCTACAAGGAATCCAAACTCTTACAAAGACGTTAATTGAATGTGATAATGGAAGAGGGAAATAGCCCATCTGCTTAACAAGGATAACTGTAACAGGTGGGATGACTGGATCCATTACCTGGACTTATTTCGCTAACAGGATACTGGAATGAATACAAGTGGTCTGATTTGATGTGCACTACCTCAGTATACACCCACACCAAGGAATGATTAATGCAAGCAAGAAAACTGCAGATCAACATGAGACAGGTCCTTGACAAACACAAGTGAAAACAACAGAGAACCTCTGAACTGTAGTCTCTGGATTCAGAGAATGAATCGCCCTGGAAGAACTGAATTAGGGGGAGGAAGCCACAAGCATTTCTTACAAGCAGCAGCAGCAGCTTTGCCTGTCTGCAGGTTAATACACCTGCCTGCCCTGGTCATAGGGCTCCGGCCACAACAATCCTGCTGGATCTTCATCCAGAACGAGTAACAGGATGGAGAAAAACACAGTCCTGTTTAGAACTTTAAAACAAACACATCTTACGTAATATAGCTCTGGATAGAAACTAATCAGAAAGCTTGTATGTCTGTGTAGCTCTAAGTTAATTTACACTGGACAAACAAAGGTAATCTGCAGCTATACTGAGATCCCCTTCCAGCACCAGAGATGCTGCTATCTGGCAGCTTTGTGAAATATCCATTTATATCAGAAAAAAACCAACCTAATCAAAACATTGTTGCAGGCATATTGTGTCCTCAAGGCATTACTGTAAACCATCCAGAGTGCTCGAGTCACAGGAGAATTTTTCTTGAGACAAGACATTAAGACATGCACATTATGTATGTGCACACACATGTGCACTAAGCACTGTATCCAGAGCACATACTGTGAAACCCCAGCACTGGTGCTCTGAAAGGACACCCAGACATGCAGAATTAATCACAGGAGTTACAGAGGCTGATGCTGCAGCAGAAATTAATTTATTTTAATTGGCACTACTGTATGTAACTGTCCATTCAGACGCATGTAATTGTATTCTTCTTTTATAAATACTTCGTGTGTTCCTGAATCACAACACCATCGAGCAGTAAAGGGGAAAAGCCACCATAGCTGAGGTAAAATAAATGCTAACCAGAGTTCTCAGAGAAGTTGCTCAGCAGTTTCTAAAGGACGAAAATTAAGAAGGCAATTTACTGTTATCACTACCAGTGTTCTTTTAATCACAAAGAATTATCGAAACCACATCACATCTAGGAATCATTGGCTTGACTCCACTGCTCCTGTTTGTCAAGAGCTACTGCAAATGAAAGACACAGTAAAGCACAGGAATTCCAAAGGCCAGTGTGCTCCTTTGGATTCCCAAAGAAAAGAACACAATACCTTTAACCTTGCTTCAAAGGTTTATTCCCACACTGGAATGCAAAATGACTGGAGTGTAGGAAAAGAGAACACAGTACAATTTCACAGGGACATCTCGGTGGGCTGTCACCAACCCATGAGATTCAGGCTCAATACGTGGCACATCTGAAACCTCCAACAGTTGATTTTCCCAACATGGAGCTCAGGATCTTGAGTTTGTTCACAGTTCTCAGAAATGGGTGTTGCTCTGAGGTCATAGGGCAAATCAGAGCACCAAAATCATCAGGGAAGCTTAATTTCCAGCTTCTAATTAGCACTCTAAATCATGTTAATGATAAACAAAATTTTAAAATTTCAATAAACACATAATCTTTTTAGAGCACTTGAACAAGAAAAAAACCAAAACCTGCAGTGTCCCACCTACATTCCTGAAGAAAGAGCCACAACAAAACCCACCAGTGAAGAGAACACTGCTGGGGGGACCTGAAGGACAGCGCTGACCATGTGAAAGCATTCCAGAGGATGAAATGCCCGGACCTAGCTGCTGAAAGACAGCTGCATTTACTGTGAAGGTGGGGAGCCCCTGGCCCAGGCTGCCCAGAGAAGCTGTGGCTGCCCCATCCCTGGAGTGCCCCAGGCCAGGGTGGATGGGGTTTGGAGAAACCTGGGGTAGTGAAAGGTGTCTCTGCTCACAGTAGGAGGATGGGACTGGACATTTAAGTTCCCTTCCACCCCAAACCATTCAAGGGATTTATTCAAGGGCATGGGAGAATTCATCATGATCCTGGCAGTGACAGGGTGACAAATGCCTTATGTATATTGTTAGGTAAATTCTGTCCTTTTTAATCTGCTTTTAAAGTATCAAATTTGTATGCAGTTCACCGGAACTGCAAAGCAAATAAATATAGCAAGTTTCAGGCTTACAGTACCGCATGCGATGCAGAAATGTACACAGAAGATTTAAGGATTTTTTTCCTTACTGTGTTGCAAAGAAATACAGACTTAAATATATTTATCTTTTAAAAATCTAGGCAGCAATGAATTAATCTAATGTAATGTAAGAATTTGGAAGATTAACAACTATCTGAAAAATTATTATGCAGGGATGTTTGCCACTTAGTCACAAACAATGTAACAAACCTGATCATCTTATTTTCCCATTCCCTCTCTTACCCTGAAGAATGTTAAACAGAACTTCTCAATAAAGCGACTTATTCCAAGGGCAGAATTGCAGTAAATTAAACATACAGTACAGTCACTAGGCATTAGAGAGAACCTCATCAATTCAATTCTGCCATCCTATTTTTCAATATATGAATATGAAAACCCATCTCCTCTTCTGCTTTGCCCAAAACCAGACTGTCGAATCTTGGTACTTCAGAACTGACATTTTTCATTCACAAAATAAGAAACATGTATAGCAGAGCTTGGCATATACAAAATCCTTAATATTGCCTCTGGGAGATAAGCCAGAAGAATACTAAGGCCTGTTAGCAGCACATCTGACAAAAAGAGGCCTTTGTACAGAAATCACGACTTAAGGTGATTTGTCTGTGTACAGTTTTCTAAAGGTATCATCAGACGACTTGTACCTTAAACAGTAAATGTGACACAAATCACAAGAGGATGGGCCCTCTGCTCACATGTCTTCCCCAAACCTGTCTTTTCATGCAGGTACCTCCCTCACAGTAACCATTCCTGCTACAAGAGATTGAGGAGTTCCCATGGGAAGGAAATCTTCTCCATAAAAGCAATGCACAGCCATCACCTCAGGCCTGGATCCATCCGGTGCCTCTGCAGAACAGACTTTGAGATCCACACCAACTACAACACCACAACACATGCCTGAACTTCCCAGAACCCCTCCAGGACCGACCAACACCCCATGAGTGCCAGTGGCGCCTGGAGTAAGAGAGCGCTGTTGTGCAAGGCCTGAGGCACCAGTGCTGGCCCGCAGCACAGCCCTGCAGCTCTGCTTCCCCAAATACAACACGGACACAGCAAGATATTAACGATGGCCAAATTCTGGCAGCACGAGCAGCACACAGCAACTCGCTAAAACCAAGGGAAAACAGCCCATTTTCCCACTGCCTTTACCACTACTGTGCCTCCCCATTCTCACCCCTGGTTTCTCAAGGAACATCCATACGAACATCCATAACATAAACATCCACATTAACACAGATGCACAAGCACTGATAGACACTGTAACCCAAAATATTTCAAATGTGCTGCCAGATGGCTTTAAAATCCAAAATGAAGGATTCAATTAAAAGCTCTTATCCTGCCAACACTCTGTTTTTGGAAAAAAATACGAAAGTTTAATAAAAATATTTTTTAAGCCTATCAATATTTTTGTAATGTTTTGTTTTACAATCACAATCTCCCCCAGCCCATGTCATGGATGAAACAGGCCAAGCCACACAAACCAATACTAAATGTAAATTCCTTTCCTGAGAAGATGGAAATATGAAACTGACATAAATGATGACTAAATTTGGGCAATTTCTGCTTTAATTTCAACCATTCCCATTCCCCACTCTCCCTCCTGTTTATAAATAAAAGCTTAAAAGAAATTGCAGCTGCTCTCACAAATTTTGGCTGTAATTAAGCAGGTTTAACTGCCACAAGTTATCACAGACATTTCAGAAGAAAAAAATTTTACTTTCCATAAATGAAACGTGAACCTTAATGCTTGTTTACTGCAAGATTATGTAGAACTCTTACTTGGTTTTCCCTGCATCTTATCTCCCCAATAAAACCGGATGATGGTTTACATAATAGTTTCAAATTAAAACTACAGCACAACATTAAAATGAAGTATAATGATGTTTGGAGTCTACAAGATCATCAACTGAGTACATCTGCTCATTAATAAGAAGAAAGTCCTGCTAAGGCCAAAGCACATGAAAGGAATGGTTTCAAAAGTGCCAGCATTCCCATGCACAAGGAAGTGACAATTACTTACCGCTGGACCTGTTTTTGCGGTTTGACTTCCCTCCTGTAAGAAGCATCTTGAGACTGTTTCGAAACATGGCGATCCTGCTCCGCTTGGTTTATTGCAAACACTACAGAAAGCAGAACAACAGACACACAAAATGAACACTCCCATTTGGACAACAGGAAGCCATTATGGAGAAGACGTAAAGAAGCACTAAAACCAAGATAAAATTGATGAAAAACTATTCTGCCAATACAATTCCTAACAATAACATCCACATAACGCCTACCCACTCAGTTTGCTTTCAGTATTCCAGGCCTTATTTCCAGGACAAACAAAACACAACACAATTCCAGTGCTGCTGGTAGAGCCAACCTATTTTGCCAAATAATTTATCATCACACAGAAGTGGGAAAGACATAGCATTTAGCAAACTGCCTCCATTTCCCATCACTATTAAAGCCAAATGCATCAGAAGGAGCTGCTGCCCTTCCTGTTGCTTAGAAAATCAATCCTGCTGACACCAACCACGACTCCAGATGCTCTGCAGCTCCTGGGCTGGTTGACTGTTAAATTCTCCTGCGAGTTGAATAAATTGTTATGAGGAGACAAGTCACTCAAACCCAGAGTAACTGATGCAAAAAATCAAACAGAAACATTATCACTGTATTTTCCTTGCTGTATATGTCTTGGGGGAAAGAAAAAGGTTGTCTTGAGTATTGCTGAAGATAAAAGAGTGTCTGGGATCACCAGGCACACTGACAGCCTGTGCTGGGAAACAGCCACTTGCTGAAGCATGTAAAGCATCAAAACACCTACAACAAAAGCAGTTCAAAACAGACCAAAATAATTGTAAAGAGTCTTTGATCAGTACATACAATAAACCACTATTTTCTTTCAATTGTACACGATATTCCACAGTTACAAGGTAACACATTCATCTTGTAAAAATAAATAATGATTTTTTTTTCCTGTAACAATAATTTGGCTCCTCTAGGAGGATGCTCACCAAGTGCCATCTTGCGTTTCTTCACATTTGTCCAATACTTTCAAGTCTAATAATACAGTAACGCCCAGTTAAAAGAGCTTTATATGTACATTTAAAGCCACTGAAAGTCATTTGAATATGATTTACTCACTTACTAAGACACACCAGCATTCCAGGGCAGCAACCTAGAGTACACACATCCCAAGCCCCACTAAGCACACAGGGATGACAGCAACAGCAGCCTCTCCTGACACAAGTTCCCATTCACTTACCAGACTGCACAAACAGATTTGGGAGCCTGTGTGCATGCGTGGATAAGTATTAAATCATGGAATCAGTATTTCCTTTGCATTTATGAATCACTTGAACATCCCTGGCACCCTTCTGCCACCAAAACACAAGGAGCCGGTGTTCAGGCTCATTTCCAAGGCTCCTAAATGAGGCTTAGGTCCTCTTCAGAGCATCCCAGTGTTACATGACTATCAAAAAAATTCCATCTGAGTACACAGACCATTGTTTAGGGACTTTCCCCATGTTGGCTTGCACTGCCAAGAGAACTGAGCAGAGCTATGCCACCTGTGCTGAGCTACAACTGAATTCAACCAAATATTGTCCAACAAGTTACCTAGCCTGGGCCTAGGTCATGCCAAAGGTGAGGCTGATAGTTTGCTAATAACTGTGTTACCTGTATCTTGCATATGATAAACAGGGCCAGAAGTGCTGTGCTGCTACTAGGGCTGAATTAAGGTTCTGCATAGGGCACAGACAGGGCCTCCTGAATTTGCTCCTAAGAACCCCAGAGTGGAGAGAGAACTACGTCTTGCATAAAGACCCAGGGTTACCAGCCAAAGGACATCCCAAGGACTAATTCCATATTCTCAGAGGACTGCCAGACTACAGGAAGATGACTCTGCCCATGGTAGGGGGTTGGAACTAGATGGTCTTTAAGGTCCCTTTAACCCAAACCACTCAGTGAATCTGTGACTCTGCTTCAGTTGCAACTCCTGACATGGCTCCTCATTGTAGCTTACACACAATATTCATGTATTCTAAGTGTAAGCACTCATTAGACTTATATTCTGATTAGTTAAGGTGTTCACAACACAGTGGAGCAGGTGAGCAAAATCAGCTGCTGGTTTTCATTTTCATGCACAACTGCGTCCCTCTGTGGCTTTGAGAAACATGGTCACAGCTCCCCCTCTGTTCAGCCAGCACCACTAAGCCAGAAGTAATATTTCAGAAGAAGCACTCTAAATTAAAAATCCTCTTGGTCCTATTAGGTCATGGAATTAGAAGCACGAAACAGCAAACAGAATTACAGTATTAGGAAGAGCTGGATCAGACAATTTTTCATCCTAGCCCATGAACTCCTTAATGCACCCCACAGCACTGGTTGACACCTTTGTCCAGGATCAGCAGCAGCTCTGTCAGCAGAAGTAAAAGCTGCAGAAATGTGATGGGCATCCTTTCCACCCCCACTGACACAAGATGCCTTTGGCAACAATTTGGGCAACCAAGAGCTATTAAACTTTATTTGTCCTTTATCTTGTAATTTTTAAGTTTACCAAACAAAATGAAGACATGGTATGGGCACAAGTCTCCAGATGAATAAAAAAGGTACAATCTCTATGCAGCATTTTTGGAATAATACAGCTCAAGAATCTCTTGGTTTATGACCAGACACTGCCATGTGTTGTCTGATCTTCTAACAAACCTAAATTTCAATGAAATACACAAACAATAATAAGTTTCTGGAGCATGAGAAGGCAATAGTACAAATATGATGAGGAAAAAAACCACAAAGTGGAGGGAGGCAGAGGCAGACTGAGCTCCGCAAGCTGCAAACCTACACCAAATGTTAAGCTTGAACAAGTCAGTGACATCTGATTAAATTCTTCAGGATAACTAAGGCCTGTTTCAGTGTCTTCTTAATTTTAAGACAGAGTTTGTACACAGGCTGCAAAAGCCACCTCATGTTTTGGGTGGCTACACATTATTACAGCCCACAGAAGTCAGTTTGGCTTCTTTCTAAAGAGAGACTGTCTGTCAGACACAACAGTACAAAATCAAAGCTTTTTTGCCTATATACCACCAATAAAACAACCAGATCCCTGTATTCTCCTCCTGTCTGATCATCCCATTAAAAAATAATAAAATTTTATTTTACATCAAGCTGATTAGCCAAGCTCTTCTTCAAAAGAGTGTTTGATGACCAGCGAGTTGTACAAACACTGCTGGCGAATTCCATGCACATCAGTGTGAGAAGCTATAAAATGTATATCATAAGATTAGAATTCTACGTTTTTTCCAATAAGACAAATTTTTAACTATAAAAGGAGGAACGGAATGCATCTTTAGTCATATGTGCAATGAACATCTCTTAAGAATTTGATTCCACTTTAAGTGTCCAGCTCCTTCCTCACCTCTGCAATGAAAATACCTATGCAGAGGGACAAGCATTGCAAAAACTGGTTGTAGGAAATAAAATTACAAACAAACACTTTAAAAGAAACAGAGTTCTTTATCCACGTAGCCAGTCTCAGCCAGGGGACAGCCCTGTGCAGCAGTCAGGCTTCCTGTGCAGCACAGTGATGCTCACTGGTTTCAGCAGCACAGTCAGAGTGGCCACTGCAGAGCTTTAACTGAATGGGTGAAAAAGACAACCACCCAAAAAAAACGAAAAAAGGAAAAAACTGTCTTGCCAAATTTGAGGTGGTTCAACTGTTCTGTCAGCTGCCTCTTTGGATGTGAATTTGTAGTTGAAAAGTGAAGCACAAGCCTGTGCCAGCTCATGAGATCCCATTACCTCACTCTCCAGGTCAGGCAGCAGCAAATTAAGACAGAATTTACTTCCAGAACCTTCTTACTATTCAGCAGAAGTCTATGAACACTATGGAGTCAAAAATTCTCAATACATTATGTTAATAGATTAAACATAGTATTATGAACAATTATAATGTTATAAAGTAGAAGTATTTGCAAACTTCAGTTAAAGCACATTTTTCAAAGAGGACCTCACTGCTTATTTCTTTATTTATCAGCTTCTGTCCATCTCAGAAGATCCTGAGGCATCACATTCCTTCAGTTCATCTTCCCTGAACTCCCCAAAGAACAATGGAAAGAAAATTGTTTTTCAAGAGTCATTTAAAAAAAAAACAACAAAAAAACCAAAAGTCCTTTGATGGAAAATAGACTGAGTTGTGCAAAGTAACAGAAAAGCTTGGTACTCATAAAATATTCTACTGCGAAGGTTCCTGGCAGCACAAGATTAGCTGGTTTCATACGGAAAGCTGAACTCCCTACGGGAGAAATTAAGAAGTACATGTAATAAATATATTAAGATGCCAGAAGAAGGAACCTTTCTGAATATTAGTTTTAAGGATTTAACAACATGGAAAGCCTAAACGAACATTTTGTAAACAAAACCCCCCCTAACTTTTCATAAATTAGTGAACCATTTTCAGAGAGCATTCAATCTTCAGGAAGGGAGAGGTTAACAAGGACTTTTTTTACACAAGTGACAGGTTTATAAAAGTAACTATCACACAATGAAATAAATGGAAAAATGAAAATAAAACACACAACAAGGCTTGACTTTCAAGCATTTACTCCACGTATAATGGGTATTGTACACAGATGTGTTCCATATTTGCCTGTAACTGCTGCCAGACTGAAACTTCTCATGCTCCTCAAATCAATTACTCAAAGTTTAACCTGAACTCTTATTTTAAATAGCGCTGAAATTCCAGAGGATGTTTTGAGAGACAGCCTGATGACAAGGACTAAAGAAGGCTTAAGCCATACTCTGATGCTCAAAGGAGGTCTGGGACGGCCACAGTCATCACTGAGAGCTGTCAGGAAGTGGCAGAAGCTCCATGAACTCCGTGATGACCAAATCCATTAAACTCTGCCTCCCAGGACACTCTGACTCACCACAGGGGTGGGAATAACCGATTGCAACAACGCTGAAGACAAAGGAAATGTATATTTATAAGCTTGGTCCGTGCACACTTAAACACACAGGAGCAGAATTGAGAGATTAAGTTTAGAGATTAAATACTTCCAGGAACTTTAGTAATGAAAACAGCACTGTTGTGACCTAGCAAGCTTGCCAAGAACTTCTAGGATTATTTGGAAATAGGAAAACAAAAAAAGTACTAAAAGCACTAAACTCTACCAATCAGAGGTCTTTAAGCAATTAAGAGTTTATTAAACAGAGTTCTCTAATAGGCTTTAGAACAACAAAATTGTTTGATGTTATGTTTCCTCACAAAAGTCTGACCAGTAATAGCTATCATGTGGGGGTCTGATGTGAAGGCCAACCTGCCAACCCACTCTTAAACAAATGACTTGGAGATCTCTGGACTGCCTTTCCTACAGATCCTCCACTGAGTCCCATAATCCCAGAGCCCCTGCACTTGTGCTCTCCCCTGTCCTCCTGATATGACCCCGTTGTCTTTGCTTCTCCATCTGTCTTTGATAGAAACACATAAAAATACACTCACAAAAGACCTAACAGTATTCCCATCAGCAAAACACATGCAGCAGGCCACAGTAACGTTTCACAAGGAGGCTGGCCTTAATCCCTGCTTTTATTTTATCAAAAGAAGCAGCTGTTAATGCTCCAGTTAAAAAGCAATTCTGAGAGCATAACAAAGCAATACTCTCACGTTTGCGAAGTTCCCAACAACAGCCCTAAGGTGACTGTGGCCATACAGATTTCTTGATGAGTCTGTGGTGATTATGTTCACTTGAAGTCTGTAGCATTATGTTCAGAGGTAATTTTTATACAGTAACAGCCCAGGAGGAAGGAGACAAGCACTGCATTATTATGGAATAATAATAACACTTTAGCACAGGAACAGCTCATTTTGGTGCTCTGCTTGGAAAACAGCACTTCCAGAGGGTGAAGCTGTTGTACCTGGATCTGTGAGGCAGGTGCAATGTTCAATCCCCCAACACACATGTGCTCGGTGCAGGCTCAAGCTTCCCTTCTCTGCTAACAGGACACTATTCTGCCCTTCGTCTGGAACACAGTCATACTTCAAGTAAGGACAAAGGAGAATAAAAGCACGACCGCTCTCAGCGAAAGACTGCACGGACAGACAGTTTATGACTCACTCTGAATCCAGAGAAACTCACTACTCTCAAACAATAACAATCCTCATCAGATAACCCTGCAGCCACAGAATACCAACTAATAGACGTTGCAACTGTAACTTTTCAGTCAACATTTGAATTAATTTTTCTGGGAAAAAGATTTCTTCAGCAATATTTTTTATTTATGTGTTGACATTTAACACCTATTTAAAACGAGATCAGAAACACTGCAGAAAGAATGCAAACACTCACTAGGAGAAGGCCAAAACTCAGTTCTCTCCTCAACATGAAAATGTGATGACCTTGAAATTCAGGAAATTTAATTTTGAACCAGGCTTTGTCATTCTGCATAACCTGGTTTCTAACTCTAGATTAATGATACAGACTGAATTCCCAAAGGACACTTCCATTCTCCATATACAATGTCATAATTATCCAGCCTTGAAGAAAAATTATAACCAAACAAAAGTTAGAAATCCTATCATCTCACTTCCATCAATTCACCGGTGGTGCTTTTAGTATCTTCTGTGTTGCTCGTAACAGTTAAAATTATTGCTTTGGTTTTAAATGTTACTAATAGCTGCCTCCATCAACAACCATGTGAATAGGTATTAAAGCTTGCAATCAAATGTGGTACAGGTTTGCACAAGCTGAGTCTTGCTAAACTGCCTTGAAAGAAATTCCAGGACACTTCCCATAACTGGAATCACAGACTGGCCAAGACTGGAATGGACCTCAAAGTTCACCCGGTTCCACCTCTGCCATGGCAGGAACCCCTCCCACTGTCCCAGGCTGCTCCAGCCCCAGTGCCCGGCCTGGCCCTGGGCACTGCCAGGGATCCAGGGGCAGCCACAGCTGCTCTGGGCACCTGTGCCAGGGCCTGCCCACCCTCACAGCTGAGAATTTTTTCCCAATATCCCATTTAATCCTGTCCCTGTCAGCCCAGTCTCCCCACCTGGATGACCCAGAGGAATCAGCTCAGCCACAGCATGAGGAGTTTGGACAAAGCCTGCTCCTGTCCTCCAGATCAGCCTGGTGGGAAGGGGTGTTTGGAAATTCCTGGCACACACTCTGGGCTCACTGAGGGAGGATAACCCAGGGCTGCCCTGGTGCTGCCCACGATCGCAGCCTCCCTCCTTCCCTGATGCCTCCTAATGCCAGAACACTCAGCATAATAAATATTGTTAAAAGCAAAAGTCTCTCTGGAGACTTCGGGTCTCGGGCGCAGGTGTTCAGGCTCTGGTAATTGGGTGAGTCATTCATTAAAGGCAATGCAATTTAAAATCTATTACATTCTTTAAAACACAAAGCTTTTGATTTGTCCCACCCATTTCTGGCCCAAGCCCAGCAATATCCAGGGTTCTCCTGTGCTTATCAGGGCTATTTCTGCAGCAGAGCAGCACGACACAGACCTCACCCTCTCCCATCCCCTGAAAACTGTTGGCCTGTAAAATCAGTTTTGCAAAGCCCTTTTAATTTCTAATTTTTATCAAATAACCAAAGAGGGGAATTTGGAGAAACCTGGAAGGTAAAAGAGGATACATCACCCCAATCTGTGAGGATAAACTGGATGATAAAACACAGCTCAGCTGAAGGACACAGGGAAACTCTTTAGTCTTGGGGTGGGTAAAAGAAAGGAGTTTGATCAAAGAAAATGCCAGGTGATTTCTCCCAGCAGGGAAAGACACTGCAATAACCAACAACCAAAAAGTTAAAGACAGACAAATTAAATACAGCACAAATGTTTAGCAGCAAAGGTGATTAACCTTTAAAAGCCACTACCAATGGCAGCCCTGGGTTCAGCATCTCCTGAGATCCTTAAATCAACCCTGGACACCTTTTCAGAAGATTTATGTTCGACAAACACCAAATCCAAGGCTCAGGGAAGAGATATCTAATGACTTTCTAGGGCCTGTTTATGTGATCTAAAAGTCCCTTCTGGCCCTAAATTCATTGCAGCACTGCAGCTGATCCTCAGCTGTTCTTGGGAAGAAAAATCCTGCCTGGCCAACCCTGAAATCAAGACCCAAAGTCAGTCATTGAAGTTACCACAATTGCCTGAAATTCAAGTTAAATCCAACAGGAGAAAGGGTCAATCAAACCTTCTCCCTCTGCCATATTCTCCTGTGCAACTGCTGGTGAATTCGGGGGAGAATAAAGCACAAAATGGTGGCTGGAGAGATTATCTTTGAGAATAATTCAGAATATATTGAATTTGAGAATATGAATATTGAGAATAGCCTTAACAATAATAATAAGAAGACTAGAACAAGCTTCTAGGTCCAGTTTTTTAAATCCAGACAAGAAATAAGTTGTCCAAAGCAGCTGATTTGCAGGTACCCAAATACTGTTGACAATGAGTGGCTCAGTGCCATTGGTGAGGAAGGTACCAGGACAGGTTGTCCTGCTCCTTGGGCAGAACAAGCAGTGACAGAAAAACCACTTTAGAGTGGTGTAATTGCAGCAGCAGTGGAAGTTCTGTGTACACAGACCTACTGGCAGAGGGAAAAATCACTCTTCAGCCAGCAGTATTAGAGTGGCAAACATTCCCAGTGCCAAGGTCTGCTGTGGCTCCTTCTCCCTGCCTTTTCTTTCCAAGAGCATGCCCTTCACTTGCTCTTGCCCCAAGCTCAGAGATCCCCAGGAGTCACTGGAGCTTTCTGGAGCTCACCTTGTGCTTACTGTGCCCCATCCCAACCCCCCAGGGCTCTTGCACAGCCCAAAGACACGACTGTGGAGGGGGAGGATGGTGCCCAAGACACTTCCATGGTCACTGCACTGTCCCAAACACCCAAATTCAGCACATGGGTCTCACCTGAGTGTTAAACTGCCACAAACAGAGCCCAGCCCTGCATCACCCTCCTGTTCAGATCCCCCTTCACTGCTGGTTTGTGTCAGCAGCACAGACCTGGTCACAGCCCCCATTCTCCCTCTCTGTTCCAAGGTCATGGAATGGTTTTGGTTGGGAGGGACCCTAAAGCCCATCCCATTCCAACCCTGCCATGGCAGGTTCACCTTCCACTGGATCAGGTTGCTCCAGGTTGGTTTGAGAGTCTCAAACCATTGTAGTAGAGAAGCAGCTGAACTCAGAACCCAGTGCCAGGGTCTTTCCACCCTCACAGAAAATAATTTCTTCCCAATCTCCCATCTAACCCTGCCCTCTGGTAGTGGGAACCCTTGCTACACTCTCCTGTGAAAAGTCATGCTGTGTTTGTTCTGGGATCACTTACTTTTCCAGCTAAAGCTTTCCCTGCAACACCAATATTCCTGTCTTCTCCCAAGCTGGGCTCTCTCCAGGAGATTTCTCCTCTCTGAGCCTCTACCACTGCTGACCCAGACTGGGATGTGCACGAGCTCAGGGCGTGCAGCCAGTGGGAACATGGACATTTTATGGACAGGGCTTAATGCAGGGCCTGGCACTGCTGGCTAATGGCTGGGCTTGATGAACTTAGAGGTTTCCACAACCTTAATTATTGGATAATTATAGGATTTAGCCTTTGCTTGGCTGCCTTTGTGGCACAAGCAATAATCTGGAATTCAATGGCTTCTTCACTACACACCAGGGCTGAAACCTCAACAGGAGCATCTTCCTCCTCCACCAGTCCTGTTATTCCCAGCTGCTGGGTGCTTTTCCCTGCCTCCAGCACACTTCTGCCCTCACTGTCCCAACAGAAGCTCCTCACACACTCTCACCATTCCTGCAGGACATTTGATAAGATCCCACTGCTCCAATTTCCAAGAGAAAAACTCTCCTGACTTGTTCCTGGAGGCACTGCTGGAAATCAGTGATGCCTTCTCCACCACAAGCTGGGAGGGGGCTGCATTTACCCATGGAAGAGCTGGGCCTCGAGTCAGCAGCATGGCTGTGATCCAAGAAAGACCAGAAATTGTAATTTTGGAGAGCTACCAAAGGATGTGACACTCCTCATCCCAAGCCAAATGCTGTTTATCCACAGCCTGACTTCCAACAAAACCACAGTGGTGCCTTTTCCTTGGTCTAAAAATTAAAGGATAAAGTGTTTTTACTTTGGTATTTAATAAGGATCTTTATGGTGCAACACTTCACCAAGGTGGAATACACCAAAAATGCGCACACATGTTGGACTGTGTATACAATTTTATTGACTTTGCAAATCAGCATATCTAACAAAGATGCTTCAGTGAGGGGCTTGAATGGATAGTGTGATATCTCTTTATCCTGAAGTATTCTTCCCTAGACAGGCCTAATTTTAATTTGTAGGTTGTATTCGACAGGTTTCTCTAGAATACAACCAAATTTCTGTTTGGTTTATTAAGATAGCATCAAGCTTTCTGGCTCCCAATCATGAGGTTTTCAGCATGTTTGATCTTTTGGCCTAACAGAGTACCAGGGCTATGCTCAGTTATCAGATTTAAGGATTTACAAGCATGCGTGTTGAGGGCACTGAGAATACATCACAGGTATATAAAAGTAAAGGCAAAAAGTCATCATGGCATCAACAGGATGCCCACAGAAAGGCTTTGGTGTGGCAGCAGCCTGGAACACACCCGTGGCACCCAGCTGAGCCCCCACTGCATCCCCCTGGCTGCCAATCCCCCCTTTGCCCAGGGATGCAGCCCTGCTTCCCATGGATCCCCAGGCCAAGGAAATCTGGAAGCAGCACCTGACTCTGGCCTGCTTGGAGCAGATTTCTGGCTCTGAAAAAAAACCCAGCGAGGACTTGGCTGCTCCAACACACTGTGAGGGAGCAGGGAAGAAACCCACACGTCTCCTTGTCCTCTTTTTCCTTGTCCAGCCCTAGGGCAAGGGGACAAGGTGCCCCTGTGAAGAAACAAAATCCCAGCATGGAAAACGCTGCAGGAAGCTTGGCAGGGCTCTCCCAGGGGGAGGGAGGGAGCTGAGAGCTGGAGCTGCTCATCAGCTGCCTGCTGAACGTAGAGAAGGGGTAAATTAAATTCATTCATCTCATCCCCACTCACAATGGCAGCGTTTTCACCCAACACACATGTTTCTGACAATCAGCTTAATTTACTTCAATAATAAATGAAAAAGGGAAGTTTTCCTTTAGAACAGAAATCAGGACCAAGTGCCACGGCGCTTTTGTGTGGATTTTTTTGTGGGTTTGTTTTTTTTTTTCTTTCTAAAAGCAAACTATTCAACTCGTTCTCTTTAAATAAAATGATTCCTTTATCTATTATTCATTTGAAATGCAGAAGGAGGACACAAGAGACTGGAAGCGCATGGTTTGTTTCTGACACCTCTGGAATAGTTTTTAGGAAGACAAAATGCACAGAGCTTAGGGGTTTGGTAGTTAGGAGCCCAAAACTTCTGTTTCCTCTGGTTTATGATTTTATAATGTTGCCCATCACTCTGGTGTCTCCATGCAAACCTTTGCTGGTTAAACCTGTGTTATTTGCTTGCTGGGATTGCTCAAGACCAGCAGGTTTTGTCCTGTGCCCACACGTGTGAGATGCAGCTACACAGATTTATACCAAACCGTGCTATAGGTGACTGCCACAGCCAAAAAACCTCCAGCTTCAGTCAGGATATTCCTTAGGGAAGCACTCCTGGGGCTGCAGCTCCTGAGATGTTGGTTACCCCCTGTTTTAGGTGCAGCCTTGCACCAGGTACCCAGAGCAGCTGCAGACCTGTCTCCTTTCCATCCCAGCAGGCAGGATTCACCTTCATCCCTGTCCACATCCTGTTAATAGAAATATATAAGGTGTACTCAGGGCTCTCTTTACCAACGGAGAGAGAGACCAGCCCCTCCAGAGGGCAATTCATCCAGCCATGCTGTCTGGGAGGAGATGAATGGCCTCTGGAGATGCCCATTTCTCTCCATCAGCTGGGAGGGAGCCCAAGGCGACAAACCCCAAACGTTGACATCCAACTTTTAGACAGTCAAGTCAGAGCAGATTAATCCAGCCCATTACTGGGGCCTTTAATTTTTGCTGGCTTGATTTACAAGTGCTTGCTCAGCACGTTGAGCCCCAGTGTCACAACAGGGAGGGGAGCCCAGAAGAGTTCTTTGTCCTCTTCCCACCTTGGATGTGACCGTCTGTACTCTGCCACACACCTCACGGTATTAAATGCAGATCAAATAAGAATTATTCTCGCTGCAAACTTTCTCTCGGAACTGGAAAAAGTGAAAATGTTCAATTAAGGTGCATTGTTACCAGAGTTTGTAACACACTTGGAGACGACAAGCTCTTTCTGAAGGAAGAATGTATCATTATCCTCATCTTGTAGGTGGGAAATGGCTGAGTCATGGAAAAAGCACAGCTTTGGAGCCATGTCTGTCCCTATGAAAGCCAAAGGCATCCTGGGCTTATCCCACAGAGTGGGGAGAGCATTGAGGGAAGGGATTCTGCCCCTCTGCTCTGCTGAGACCCCACTGCAGAGCTGAGTCCAGCTCGGGGTCCCAGCACAGGAAGGTTAAGGTTGCTCGCAACCCCAAACCATTCCACAATTCTGTGAGTTTTTGAAGTTCTATGACTTCTCCCACCAGTGCTTGAAATGGGTGCAGGAACCTCTAAATGACTGGGCTGTGGGATATGGAGGATGATTTTTAGTGGAGGCAAAGACTTGGAGAATGTGGAGCTGCTGGAACAAGTCCAGAGGAGTCCATGGAGATGCTCCAAGGGCTGGAGCCCCTCTGCTCTGGGGCCAGGCTGGGAGAGCTGGGGGTGCTTATCTGGAGGAGAGAAGGGTCCAGGCAGAGCTCAGAGCCCTTTCCAGGGCATAAAGGGGCTCCAGGAGAGCTGGAGAGGGACTGGGGACAGGGTTGGAGGGACAGCACACAGGGAATGGCTCCCACTGCCAGAGGGCAGGGATGGGTGGGATATTGGGAAGGAATTGTTCCCTGGGAGGGTGGTGAAGTCCTGACACAGGTTGGTCAGAGCAGCTGTGGCTGTCCCTGGATCCCTGGGAGTGTCCAAGGCCAGGCTGAGCAGGACTGGGATAGAGAAGGTGTCCCTGC
>JANRGV010000054.1:3300976-3328271 GCA_024734035.1 Alethe castanea
GGATCCAGGGGCAGCCACAGCTGCTCTGGGCACCTGTGCCAGGGCCTGCCCACCCTCACAGGGAACAATTCCTTCCTCATATCTAATCAAACCTACTCTCTGTCACTGAAGCCATTCCTCCTTGTCCTGTCACTCCAGGCTCTTGTAAATCGTCTCTCTCCATCTTCCTTGCAGGCTCCTTTCAGGTGTGGAAAGGCTGCTATAAGGTCACCCTGGAGTCCACTGTTCCCTAAATAATGCCAGGTCTCCCAGCCTTTCCTCACAGCACAGCTGCTCCATCCCTAGGGTCATTTTGGTGCCTCCTCTGGACTCACTCCAACAGCTCCACGTCCTTCCTGTGCTGAATCAACAAACTTCACTGTGCCAGGATCCACCAGTCTGATTCTGCCCCAAATCACCACAAGACACAAATGCAGAGAGTTTCTTGCATTTCAGCTTTTGGCTGTGACAGGAAGGATCCAAAAACTTGTCACTCAAAATCACACCAGCCCCATACTGGACGTTCTGCTTAAGGCTCCTATCAGTCTGAAGTTACTTTTGATGATTAACTGGTACGACAGAAAATGAGAACAAAAAACGGGCAATGTATAAAGTCAGAAAATGTTATAGCACTCGTCTATGCCAAGAGATTAAAGGAAACTAAGTATTTATTCACTTTTAAATAATCAAAAATACCTTTTAAAATACAGCTCCTAATTAAGGAGCTGCTGTAAGCCTGTTCTGTAATAAGTCTCAATAATATTTAATATGAAACTGGAGTTCAATTGGCAAGCATTAGAGATTTTCTCAGAACATGGAATATTTTGGGTTTTATATAAAAAATAAACACCAAAGTACATTTTTACAGAATGCAGTGTCACTATTACACATTGCATTTACAAAAACGAATCAATATTTTAATTAGCAGTCAGAATGAGCTCAATAAATAACATGACAGCCCATATATTGTTTTATTACATCCATTCTCTTTCCTTTCCTACCTCCAGTAGGAAAAGAGAATGATCAAACACTAATATGCAAAAGCTCTTAAAACTTTTTCTCTAATACGATCAGGTTAAGAATTGGTGAAACTGTTATAGAAAGTGCCCTTGTTCCAATTTCAGGTGATCACACATTAATGAAACACCAGAAGACAGCTGCAAATCTATTTAAACAATTAAATCATGCCTGCAAAGACCACATGGAAAGGAAAGGTTCTCCTACCTTGATATCTTCAGACAAGTCAAATCTCTAGCAAAAGGTGTCCTCCTCCATTCACTGCAAATCCTGAAAGACATAAAGAAACACAACAGAATTTAGTAGCATCTTCTCAGCACCCTCTGTCCCCCACCCTGTCCACACACAGAGCTACAATAATCCCATCCTAGGAATAAACCCACATCTTTTCCAGAGTATTACTGTGTAAGCATCAGGCAGACCCCTCTTTTCATCCTTACACTTAGAAAGTGAATGCTCCTGCTTTTAAATTGCTGTTAATCAATACTAACTTTGGTCACTTGTCTCTTTCTTCTCAGCACTTTTCAAATGCGAAGAGAAGAAAAGCAGATATACTGCCCTTTGACACACATCATATAGTAGATGATTTAACAAGTGTATTTCCCTTCACCTATCAAGTTCTCCTGCTAAAATCCTACAACCCGCCCACCGCATTTTTTTAAACTCAATCCTTACATAAACGTAACTCCCAAGAGGGATACAGCAATAAATCAAGGGTTCAGTACTTGGCCCTTCGCTCTGTCATAGTGTACTTAGAACATGAAGTTCATCAACAAAAAGCCAAAAGAAATTTATCTTGCCACTTATTGAAAAAGATGAGAGTAGCTATTTTATTCCCAGCCTGCGCTTTATTTGTGCTGACGATATTGTATTACAACCTTCACCAATCTATTGTTTCAAAAATCTCATTTGAGAACCAGCAAGTCGAAGGAAATACAGACACATCTCATTTGTCAGCCAACAAACAAAAAGAATCGAAGTAAATTGAGGTCACCCTGTATTTGCAAGTTTAAAGCAAAGTAGAATAAGTGTGCAGCTACATTAGTCAGGTTTTTTCTTCTCCTGCAAGAGGATACTGAGAAGTATTTGACAGCTTTACTTGGGATTCATGGCGCTCCCAGGACAGTAACACTGACTTCTCCTATGGTCTTAGATTAATAGTATTGTATGCAAAACTGTAAGACATTCCATAAATTAATCAAAAACCCTACTTTATTTCACAGGGCTGCAAATCACCTCCCTGCTTTCAATTTTTCATTTCTCTGGAAAAACAACTGAAAAGCCAGGAAGCAGCAGAGCCCTTCCATGGGAGCAGGGAGGTTTTGTTCAGTCAAGCAAGGAAACCTCGGAAGGCAGCTCATCCTGCAGCGCTAACGGGATCCCCGTGCCAGGAGCAGCGTCCCATAGCCTCTGCCTGAGAGTCTAGCTCCCACACAGCCCTGCCGGGCCCTGCCCCACCATCTGCACTCTGCTGCTCTGCCAGAGGATGCTCCTTCTCCACATTCCCTTCCTGGCTTGTGCAAACTGCCCGTGCCCCAAATCACCGGAATGCCCAAGCACACAGCCTTTTGCAGAAACTGCCTGGTCAGAAAGACTCTGCTACACATTTCTCAGTGTCCAACCACACAGAACACAAGACCAGCATGGAACCTAAACCCAAACAGGTTCAGATCAAGCAAGACTTCTATCAGATACTACTTCACATGATTTAACTCCCTAGAGGAGTTTTCATGAGAGCATTGAGTGACAGGACAAGGCAAGAATGGCCTTAAGCTGAAGGAAGGCAGGATTAGATCAGATATCGGGCAGAAACTGTTCCCTGGGAGGGCAGGCAGGCCCTGGCACAGGGTGCCCAGAGCAGCTGTGGCTGCCCCTGGATCCCCAGAAATGTCCAAGGCGAAGCTGGAGGGGCTTAGACAGAGCAGCCTGGGACAGTGGAAGGTGCCCCTGCCTCTGGTAGGGTGTAGAACAGGATGAACTTTAAGGTCCATTTCACCCCAAAACATTCTGGGATTCTATGATTCTAAGAAAACTCTATTCCTTAGAACCTAAATAGACAAAAAAAAAAAAAAGGATGTTAAAATATGTATTGGACATTCTCCACAATTCTTTTAAACAGTCCAAATCTGGGTACTTGCAAACACCACAGGTGAGCCAGTAATTTTTTCTTTCAAAAGCAGCAATGTTACAATTTTTGGAAAATAGGAAACATTCATGGAATAACTAAAAGTAACTCCTTATAAATGTTTCAGTTTGCTGCCATCTATCTTCATAATACAGCTCTTAATGTGATACCCTGCAAAACAAAGAGCAGAATTGGCCTGTGCTGTGTGAGCTGCAGACAAGCACTTATAACCCATCATCTGCTCAGGAACTCCCCATCTGCATTCCACCAGCGGATCCAATGAATCTGCTTTGCACGGAGCTCTTAAACAGCGGAGCTTTCATCTGCTCACAGAATTACATTAGAAATCTTTATGTGCATGTAGCAGATATTAGGGGGTCGTCAGTAAAAACTGAATGCCATTAAAGTGCTTTTATTCTTTAAATGCCTTTAACCTCTAAATATATTTGCAAATTCTGCTATTGAACTGTATGAGAGTTATAAATTCTGACATGTTGTATCACAACAAATACATTTAAAGACTACGAACAGCTTTGGCTGCAGAGAATCACTTTTAGAATCATTCTTTATTGATTAAACACACAAATCAACTGGCATGTTTCAGTAAGAAGCAACATTCAGTGAGAGTTTCAGAATATAATGATTAGTTTGGAGGGTGAAAATCTCTGGCCTGTGACATGGCTGCAAGTTGTAATACTTAAAAAAATATTATAAAACCACTCCTTTTCTTTTTACTCTATTATTCTATTCATTCTATTTATTCAGCATTGTTTTTCCAAGTACTGTTAGACCTGGCTGGGAGAAGGGAACAGCCCAACATCTTAACTCTCCCCTCCCAAACCAGTAACTGACTGGTTACCACTTTGTTCTGCTGGTTGCCTTCCCAGGCACAAGGTGGGTGTTGGGCAGCATAGTCCCTGCTAGGCACTGTCCTGCAACTGTGGCTGTCTTCAGACTACTCTGCCTCTGCCCATGATGCCAATTGCTGCCAAGCGGGACTTTTGTCCATAAAATCCAGCTAGGCATTGCCAGCTATTGACTCCAAATTGCCATCCAGGTTTGCAAATGTAAAACATGGCCACGGAATAGGAATATTCCCGAGTTCCACCACAAAGACAATCGCTTTTTGCCAACAGGGTCAGGCAATTTATGTCAGGAACAATATAAACAGAAAGAAAATGCACTGAGAGTGTCACAAGGCCCTCCTGTGATACAGAACAGCAGGAAAACACACTTCACCCATGGATCTTTTCACTGACTTTGCAACCAACTGCCGATTCCTTTTCTTCTGAACAATCCTCAGCCCAGAACAGAATCTGTTCAATTATACATTTCTTACAGCTTATTTACTGTTCCAGTGCATGCATCACTTCATTCAGATCCATCCCTATAACAGAAATTATGCAATTTAAATAGTTTTCGATAATTCTCTGTTTGGGACCTTTTCACTGCTTCAGAGAATTTCTGAATGAAGCCATCATGGACAGAGCTGCTCAGTTGAGAACGAACAGACATTACGTAATTTCCAGAGTAAGAGAACAGAGAAATGCTTTAGAAAGTACAAGTTGGTAATAATGCTACGAAGCCAAGTAAGCAAACACTTAAAAACTACATACTCAGGAGAGGAGGTAGTTAAGTAACTCAGACACAAACGAGTCATCCTGCAGTCCCAAATAATTTCTTGCTTATGTACCTTTGGTACATAATTACTACTGAGTTCTGCAGAAGACTGTGTTAAAACCAACCAAAGCATAAAACAGCAAAAAGTTGCACATTCACCAGCCCTTCTAATATCCTTCACATCCATGTTCAAATATTTCTTAAAAAGAGCTTTTCTTATATTCTATTAAACCCCTAAGTATATGGCACACAAATTGACTCAATTTTTAAATACCCTAGTGCACCAATGCACCAAAAAAGGCATAAAATCAAAGTCAGCTGAGTGACTGCCCAAGAGAAGGGCTCCTATCTACATAGGAATTACTGAAGCAGATAAGAATGGTTTATAGAAAAAAAATCCCAATACTCTCTACACTTTCAGCTGTTAGAATTAAGCACCTTCCTGTCACTCTAATACAGAAAACTGTCTATATAAGGAATGAATACTTTCAGGTACAGCAACACTCACTGTAGCTGCAATATTCTCCTGTCAGGCTAAAATCCATGAAGAAATAAAGATTTAAAGCTTTAATTTTCGAGGTAGGAACCAGAAAAGCTGCCATCTATGGCAACTTGACTGCATCGTCTGAAATAGTACCAGAATGTTTGATTTCACAGCAACAAGTTTGAGAAGTCTCTTGAGATATCTTGATACCACCCATCCTATATTTGAAAACATTGAACATTAGTACTGAGAAACATTCAAATAAAAGGCTGAAGTAAGACTAGTTTTCTATTCATCCTAGAGTGAACAAAGGAACCTTTTTTCACCTCAATCCAAGCAAGCAGGTTAAAATTCACAGCAATTTTGCAAAGCCAATTGAATCTGAAGCCTCTGGACAAAACATAGCACAGGTCACATGTATCCTAGTCTCAACAGTTTAATTATACTTTCCCAGAGAAATTAGCGACTTACTCATACTTTTATCAACAGAACATTAATACACATACATTAAACACAATGACCATCTGTCTTTGAAAACCAAAGCTACCCCAACGATCAGAACATGCTGCTCAACCAGTCCTGCTGGAAAGAAAAGGTTCTGAAATGGTTTCATGAATAGGGACTTCCATCTTTAAATGAGGTTATTTTTCTAGTTTTGGCTGTCAGACGCACCAGCTGGTATTCATCTGATAAAATGAGTAAGCTTGGATGGTATTCTAAAAGCAAATCAAATCACAGTTTAAATTCATTGCACATATATACATGTTGGAAACAAAATACATACTGACTAAAAATAATCTTGGTTCCAGTTCTAGCTTGCCTAAATTAATTTTTAAGCAACATGTGTTTAATGATGTCTGTCACATAACAAATCAAAGATCAGGAAAACTACAACATTCTTTAAATTATTGTCATGCAACTATGACTGACCTAATTTTACTGGGGACTAATCTGGAAAACAGGTTTTGTGCTCCCATCTTGACAAAGAGCTTGTCTTCTTAACCTCATATTCTCTGATTAAAAGATTTGAATCATATGTTACCATACATAATGACTGCACTTACACAGCTCATTACACGGGAATGTACACCATTGATAAATCAAGAATTCCACAAATAAAACCATACAACACAACACTTCAGTCCAGAATTAGATATGTCTTGGCTGATTTTCAACAGCATTAAACAAGCATCCACTCTACCATCTTTTAAGTTGGCAACAGCTTCTTCATGATCATCACTCTAAATAACTATGGGAATGCATCCAGACCTCAATGGAGTTATGAAAAAAACCCAGAAAACTGACCATGCTTTAAATTAAGATTTTTTTGCTTATCACGTGTGCTTTAAAAAAGACCCACCCTGTGTTTTAAATCTAGATGACATCCACATTCTGCTCTTAACAACTCAGACTCCTGCTTTTATATGAAAATTATAAGGCATTCCCATTTTATTCTCTGCTCACAGACAGCTCTGACCTAATTCACGGAGGACTGCATTTTTCAGCATCTTGTTTATCGAAATTTACAAATGTACCTATTTACCACCTTTTCCCCAGCAATCTGGGAGCAGGAGCTGTTACCGTTTTGTTGTTATGGTACCTGCTGGTCCCCAGGCCTCACCTCTCTCATGTCTTCACACTCTAATCACCATCTTATGTTCAATAACTGTGAATACAACCTAGCTGCTCACCCTCCCTCCTCTACCTCAGATCAGCTGTCTTTTACCAACCAGCTGCTTTGGGTCCTGCACTTCCCATGCCCATGTGACTAGGAAATGTTGGGTTATGATCAGGATGCACCAAGAAAAATATTTTCCTTCCAGAGTAATTCAAGGTTAGAGGACTTACTGTAATTTTCTGACTTTTAATATGTCAGCAAATACCTAGACGAGAAGACTTAATGACCCAGAGACACCACGACACGGAAAGGACAGCTAACACAGCAGGCCTCTGGAACATCCCACACCTTTTCCCATCCTCTCATTGCTGCTATAAGCTTTGCCAGGGATTTCAATAAGAACCAAACAGAAAATTCTGACATGTATTCTGCTCAAATACATGCAACCCAACTTGGTCTAGTGGACTAAACATGATCTAGTGGAAGGCCGCCCTGCCCATCGCAGGAAGCTGGAATGAGATGAGCTTTAAGGTTTGTTTCAACCCAAATCATCCTGTATCAATCCATTCTAACCATTTTAAGGAGGAAATTGTTGAAATTCAAGAATGTAATTTGCAGCACAGCTTTATCCCACATGCCATGTTTATATCCCTGTGTCCACACACCACCATCATTGCTGATGCTGTGTCAGACAGGTAAAGAAAGAGGCTGAGAAGCAGCTGGAAGAGCCAGGGCCTGCTCACTACAATGTTCACTACAACGAAACCTCACTATTTGTGCCTGTGTGTATTAGTGTATTAAAAGTAATTATTATACAAAACGTCACTCATGAGCAGCGTAACCTTTTAACAGGAGAAACCTCAGCCTGATACTGAAGGAGTAATTTTAGGTTCATTGTTGACTCAGTTGAGATTTTCTTATTTTAGTTTCTTTTTTTGGTCATTGCTGCTCTGTGAATCTCTCCCGTAATGGGCTGCAGGAGCAGTGAAGGAAATGAACATCCTATACCCAAAAAGCCAAAGACAAACACTTGCTATCGGCTCTGCAGAATGAGCTTGCTGGAAGAAGGAAGATTTTTGGGGTTTTTCTGCAAGCTTCATTTACTATAATCTTAATTGCCTGGGCTTTATAGAGGAGAGAAATGATTTCTTAGTCATCTGCTTTCCTATGTTTTCCCATACTATTTTAATAGTTTCACCTTAAGGGAATTTTTGAGATCTGTATCAGTGGTTATGGAGGAACATCCTAGTGGCCCAGTGGCTCAGTGAATAGAAAATTACTTGTAAATAAACTAAACCAAGACATTTTCCTAAGAGTCACTTTTGTTCCTTTTCAGTTGTTTTGTGGGACTTTCAATGCGTAATAGCTGAGAAAAATATGCCTTTTTTTGGATTTGTGTTAAGACAGTTCTGAAGTGGTTTCTGCAGTATTGTTTGCATTATTTGGCTCTAAGAGCAATAAACTTCGGAAAATATGCTATCCATACTCAATTTAGATTCAAGAGAATCCAATCTAGCTACAAGACTCTGAACATTTAAGTATTTTTCCTGTTTCAAACTCATTCTTGCTAAAAAAAAAAAAAAAAAGTCTTTTTGACACAGGTGGTGATACAGCCAGGCAATTATTGTATTTGCTGCAACACAACTTGATGTCAGAGATATTTTTCTGCAGAACTTGCCTGAGGAAATTTCAGACCATTGTTTCTTAATAGACATTGTTCCAGAGTATGATAAAGGTGAATCAGGCATTTTGGCTATGTTAGCTACAGTAAAGGAGAGAATGGGCTACTGTTTAAGGCTGAGACAAAAGAAGTGGGACTGTAACCAAAGGGGTTCCTCAAGCCTTGATTTCTTCGAGCTCTGGAATGAGTTTGTGTCGAAGCGAGGTGTATATATATGTACGATTATTGGACACAGGACGTAGTTACTGCTGTGGAATGTGAAATTCTGCTCTACAAAGAAAATCTCTGCACCGCTGGTAAGACTTCTATGCCAATCCTCCTTCCAGACAGAGACTGTCAGAGTAACGTAAGAGTTAGTGGTGGTGACACAGCAGAAAGAAGCAGTAAGTGTAAGGCTGGGGTCTTGCTACTCTCACCAGCAAATCTGCTCAATGGCTTTAGAGAGAGAACAAGTGTGAGCAAGTGTTGATTTCTTGGCCGGTCTTCAGTTCAAGTACTCCAATACTGTGTGCTTCAGAAGGAAAGCAAGCCAGTTATTTTTGTTGTTTCTTCTTGTTTTCCTTGGTCATGCATGCTCCTCAATGCCAAGAAATGGATACGATTTGGGATTTGCCTCAGTGAATGATGACATCAGTTATCGATGATTATACATGCCAGTTGCAATGATTTACGTTCCAAATGTAGGGGAAAAATACATTCCCTCTCTTTCCATCTCTAGGAGGCATTTAGATTTCCACCATAGGACAGACTATAGATACGATTTAAAAAATCAATTTGTTTTTGTAGTTATGCAGCTTTACGGAGAAATCTCACCCCTCACTGCCAAAGTTTTATTGAAGCTAAAAATGGGGGAGGGTGTAAAGGCTTTATCTAAAACCCCAAACCATCACTGCAGTATTCAGCTCTGCTGTATTATCACTGACTTTGATACACACTTTCTGATACTCCTTGACTTTATCCATGAGTCAGGGACAGAGCATTTCCTTTCCCAGAATGAAAGAGAACAGTGTCTCCAAGCATTCTGCTGCTGGAGAAAAGCACAGGAACTGCAGCATCATCACCACCCATCTTCACTCGGCTCTCTGTGAAACCAGGGAAAGGATGGTGCAGAAAAGGAGGCAGGAGGGGCGTGTGATACACTGAGCACGCCAAAGCAAATTGCAGGTCCAGTTTTTCCAAAGCTCCTGTACCAGCCAGCTAAAGTGACTAAGGCACTTCTGAGCCAAAGGCAAGGCTCCTGAGGCCAATAAAATATTTTGGTTTACAACTGGGATAAGTTAAGAGGGTACTTGGTATTCAAAGCTGACTTCTTAAGCCATGGTAATGTAGTTTTCAGGAGTCATGTTGAAAGTAACTGTGTCTTGCAACTGGGAAGTGCTCAGCTTACTCCAGGTCTCTCACTGTGAATGTTTTCTGCCTACTGTTTATCTCCTCAAGGCTTTGTGGACTTTGTTCTTTGTGATTCCTTTTGTGGACCCCTAACAGCTTTAAGGCTAGCTGGTTTCTCCCGTTGAAGAGAATCTCACTGGGCTTTCAGTTCTCACTTGCATCAGGCTGAGGAAGTACAGTTGTTTGTGCCAGAACTGTAACTCTGTGTATCTCCACTTTTGCTGCCGGTTGTGGGATGAAACCAGAAACTCCTGACTGCTGTTAGCTGAGGAGGACAGTATGAGGAGTGGAGCTTGTGTTTACAACACTGAATTCTTTTGAAGCCTGCTCTGTGCTGTCATTTCAAATGTACTCATACAATGGCTTCATTTATAACTCATAGTTTAAACACACTGTCTGAAGTAGTCAGGCCTATGTTAAATATCACTTATATACATCATGAAAGATAAAAGGCGTATAAAAAAGCCCTGTCTTTCAAGTACTTACTCAGCTGTGTGCTCCCTTGTTGGAAGGCTTGAAGAAGTGACTTAAAGCAGAATATCCACTTCTGCCGAGTCCCAGTTTTCCGGCATGGAACAGTTAGCCAGCTACTGAATAAATGACAGGCAAAATGCTCTCACTTAAAACCCCTTATCTTTGCTGCATTTCACTCAAAATCTAAGATCTGGTCCACTGTGTTAGCAGACCGTTAAAAACACAAAAAAAAGGATTGATTCTTTTACTGTAAGAGTGGATTCATAGATGAAAAATTCTTTGTAAGGTATGTTCTTTCTTTCTGCCTTTCCTCTTGTTTTAACCCAAAGCCCAAGTTGCTTGTGTATGTTAAACATTAGCACTTCCGATTTTGCTGAATACAAGAAATGTTTGAAAGAGAACTGCAGCTCTGTAATATGTTAGATTGACTTTTTATAAGGACATGTACTTCTCCCTGGGAAAGCTGTCAGTAGGATGTTACTTTTGTTTCATTCAACTGTAGATAACTCTGTCCTCTGGCAATATGAAAACAACTTCATTCAAATAAAGTATTCAACATATTTGAAATACTTCTGTTGAAAAAAAAACCCAAGACCCCGCTTTTACCCTCTCTCTTGTTTAAAGGCTAATTTCTCCCCCTCTTCAATTCTGTTTAATTTTTCCAGTTTCTTCACCTATGTGCACTTACTGGTCTCTCCTGAAAAGTATTTTCAGGTTGCTTTCACATGGTGTACTTACAAAGAGGAAAACAGACTGGAAAGAAGAGTAGCGTTTGAGTACTTGAGTTCTGGTTGCGCTTTCTGATGGAACAAAGAAAAGATTTTGATGTTGTTTGTTCTGTAGGAGCTGATTAAGGAACTTTGAAGATATTTTATATCCTTGGGGTTATTTTATCTCTTCAGAGGGTTCTGAGCTGAAGCAGCACAGCGATAGCTGTTGAGATACCTTCTCAGGTTGGAGCAACAGAAGTTCCCTATGCACAGGTCCTATGCACGTGTCCTTTCAGAGAAAAGTTAAATGAGACAAACTTGTGAAAAAGGAGCTCAGTTTCTAGCAAAAATTAAAATAAGCCAAAAAGACAGCAGGGAGAAGAGGGAATCTTTACCAGTCCATCCTGGAGCCATTTCCAGCACCCCATTCCCCACTGGCAGCTAAGAAATGCTACTCAGACCTCTCTAAATGCACTCTTGCTACATTTTTCCAGACTACTGCGGAATATAAATGATGGCTATAAATACATATACATACACACAAAAAATTTTAAAGGAATGTATCAGATTGTTAGAAAAAGGGAAACCAAGTAAAATTCTCTGTTAAAGGTTGCAGTCAACAAGAGACCAAGTCCCTAAAACCTTATTACAAATACACATAAACAGCCTGGTAAATTCAGAAGAACTTGGGGAAAAAAAGTCATGAAGATTTACTAGCTTCCACTACTCAGCTAATAACAGATGTGAAATTCCACTAAACATCTGCTAAGAAGATGCTGTATAGAGTAAAAGGTGACCTAAAATCTTTACTCTGCGGGTGTCTAGAAAAATAATGCCGATTTGCATTCCAATTCACTCTCAAGCCTGTCTGCCTTGCAGGTAAGAGAAATACACCTGTAACACCAGGCAGTTTTCATCTCAAACAAATACACAACTACTTTCCTTACAGCTCCCAGCAGCACCCATCCCCTTAACCACTGCCCCACATACATAATGCTAACAAATTCTTAAGAAAATTACGTAATATTTAAAATTCCTTTCCTCACATTTATCTGAAAATAATAATAATAATTTTTAAAACCTTTGATCCAAGCTGCCATGAAAGGGCAACATATGTGCATTCAAGGAGAAAAAGCAGCTGCACATTCATCCATCGTTGATAGCGAGTCACCCCAAGTGCAACGATCCATCCTATTCAGAAGGATGGTGACTGGAACTTGTAGCACAAGTACAAATGTGTCAAAATCCTGTTTGACTTCTCAATCCCTCAACCAAGCCAGTCTTAATCTTCTGACGAGCTTTTGCTCTCTCTAAATTCTCCGTTAGGAGATCGGGAGCCCTTTTCACACAAGCTTTTCAAAATACACTATTACTAAGTTTACCACTTTCCGATTCCTCTTCCCACCAGCCTATCCACGTATTAATTCACGTGCAATTATCTACTCAGGAAACACATTTACAAATTCAGAAACACCTTGTTGCTGTTCTCTCCTCAATGTCATCTTCACTACCTGAGTTCTCCAATAATTTATTTGCTCATCTTCCTTCACCCTCAGGATGCACAAGACAATAGTGAGAAATATATATGCCCTGATATTTTCAGACCTGCACCTGCAGGAGCAACTCACAGCAACAGAGAAGGAAATAATTACTCTCACACACAGGCAGCTCCTGGGTCATCCTGACAGGCAGGACAACTCAGGAGGGAAAAGTATCCAGGGATGCTGGAAAAATACTGAGATTGCCTAGAAGATTTCCTTTCAGTCTACCAAAAGACACAGAGTAGAAGGTGGAGCTTCCAGAAAACAGACTCTCTTAAGAGCAGGTGTGCCAACCTGACATCTTTTTGGGAGAGCTCACAGGATGAAGGACAAGCATATTTGCTCAGCCCAAGGGGGTTTTGAAGGTGATAGGGCAAATAGCAAACACACCCTCAAGGCTCTCAGTCCTGCACACCAGCACAGACTGGTGCCCTTTGGAAGACGAATAATTTCTCATACACTTACTTTATTGTCACACACATGCAATTCTCTCGAGGCCAGGTACAAACACTTACCCACGGCTGCTTTTAATGGTCTAAAAGTTTGCACATTGATGGAAGAGGAAAGTGGGAAGGACCTTCTCTCTGTGTGATTATTTACTTAAATCCTTCCCATTACTAACAAGCAGAATGATAAAAATCACCTAAGCACGAGGAGGTGGAAGACTTCACTTCATACAAACGGTTTCATTTCAGAAGATCTAAGCACGCATCAGCAGAAGGGAAATCAGTGGTGTTTGTGCAGCAGGTCCTGCCCAAGGCTCTGCTGCCCACCCACAACTCACTCTGCACCCGAGGGACCAGAGATCAATTCCTGGCGCCCTGCTACTCCAATCCAACAATGCTACAAAGATAAAACAACAGCAGGATGAGAAGGGGGAGGGAGGAGGAAGAGCACAAATAAAGGAAGCTGATGTTCCTCTAACGAGTAACATGCAAAAGCTCACCATCTGATATCCGTACTGGGTAAAAACAACTTTTGGAGGAAAACAAACAAAACACGGTAAAAATACCAGGTTCTTTCTGGAGCTTTCTTACAATATTTCCATGTTTTTGCCTACAGTATTTCTACACATTATTTAGTAAAACTCTGCTAGCAAGCTGCCCACAGATAAAATCCAACTCCTTAAGGAAAATCTAGCAGACCCAGAGGTAGGTAAGTGACACAATATGAAATCTGGACATATCTTTTCTTTATCTAAAAGGCAAACAGCTATAAACATTGCATCTTTCCATTTTCCAAATTAGGCACCATAAACATGTAAGTGAAGTGATTAATATTTTAAGTGGTTTCTTATTTGGAACAACATAATAAAACTAAATTTTATGAAGTATTCACACTTTCAATAATCATTTACTGTTTCTGTTTTATATTAAAAAAAAATCAGATCACATCCCACTAGCACGAGCACTTCAGATACAACAACTTGACACCAGGAATGGAAACTCAAGTTTTTTTTCAAGAGGGAGAATGGACATACAGTGCTTTTTACTGGGCTCTCTCCAGTGATTTTTGATGTTAATGATGTGTTACAGAGCATCTTAAAAATACAAACAGGCTCCCTACACAACAATTTTGTAGTTCCTTTGAATTATCAAAAATAATTCCAGGCTGAGACTGAACTTCCCTTCCTACATAGACCCTGCAGAGCATTTGAAAATATGCTATTTGCCTTAACATACACAAGCGTGGACCGTATCAAACAAAAAGCTATTTCTCCCAAAAAATCACAAAGATCAATTTATATATAAAATTCTGTATGTTACTATGGGTTTATTTTTTAACGTCTTCTGAGCTTGCTCTATTATACACTGAAGTGATGGAGCCAGACTCTGTGCCCTTGCAAAGAGTTAGAAAAGGCTCCAGAACTTATCCCCTTTGTTGTTGTTGTTTATTAAATTCAGGATATTCTTTTCAATATTCTATTTGCTGGTGTGTCATGAAAATCCTCACAGAACCAAAACCGCTTGAAAGTTCAGCCCAGGTTTGAAAAGTCTGACAAACAAAACCAGTCTTGACAGTCAGGAAACAAGTGCTTTGTTATAGCCATGGCTTTGTCAGCCTCAGTTTCAAGCAGATTCAGAGTTTGTTTTCTTACAGAGAACTCAAAAGTCACTGTATACAACTTATGTGGAGCCAAAATTATTGTTTTCACTGGAACAGAGTCTGGGAGGTAAAAAAAACTTCAAATCTTAGTTAAAAAGCATTACATATTGCACATAAAAAGTTCCAAAATAACACAATATATAAAAAGTAAGTCTTGATCCGAATTAATTGTAAAAATCAAGACCAGATGCTCTTTCTAATGATAAATGACCAAGCATATCAAGTCTCAAGAGGAAATACATACATAGCTTTTCACGGCAGTGAAACCTGTTCCAATTAATAGCCACTATGTTTGCTCTTAAACTGGAGTGACTGAGTCCTAAGTGGAGACTGTTCTTCCCCAAACCAGCCCCTATACACTGCTCAATCTCATTTTTAATTGCATCCAGCAGTTTACACCACAACCAGCCACGCCGCATCATTTCTTACACATAATATTAATATTTATTCAAATTTTCTTGCAAAACTTACCTAGAAATCAGTCAGACAACAACTGGTCGTGCTTTATGGTTGTTTTTTCACCCGTCCTGACTATTCACAAGGAGCGTGAGCTCAGAAAATGGAATAGCAGGCCCGCCGCCAGCGGACTTCCTGCGCTCCACGCCTGAAGCATATGGATAAGATCTTAATACAATACAGAAAGACACTTCTTGAATGTAAGCAGGCAGGTTTGGTTTTACACAGAAGTTCAGCACAAGTGTCTAGATTACAATCAAAGTGCCAGCAGATATAAATCTGGGGATTTATATCAAAGACAGTGACAGGAGAGGTTTAAGCTGTCCAAATTCCAGAACTGCACATTGCACCCAGCACTCACGTCCTTCAGACACAAGAGCACGGGTGGCAGAATGTGACATCTGAGAAGGGTAAATAAATCTTCACATCCACACTCAGCTTTGCTGCCTCTGCAGCTAAACAGGTAATCTTTAATAGTACAAGATTATTCTGCATATTACATTACTTTTAAACTGAGGAAAAGCAACTCAGAGTCCCTGGTACATAAAGACAGATTCATCGCTTGGAAGGTTTGTATGGTTGCTCGCTTTCCAGACAATGATGAACAGCTAAATAAGCTTATGCTACGCGATTTAATCTTCCTTTAAAGATAGTTTTAGCTGAACTTGGAAACGCTTTCCATTTGCCTCCATTTATGAAGAATGTTTATTTGCATCTGATTTTTAGTAGCTATACTAGAGTCAAAAACCTTGACTACACAAAAGCATGTGCACTCATCACCGTAAAGGTGACAGCCAGCTCCTCATAGGGCCTGATCTGCTTTTCTGGCTGCCTGTCTGTGAGGACAAAAGCAATGCAAAAGTTTAAGTGAAACACAAGCGCTTTCTTAGTGCAAAATTTTCATTGTAACCAAACAACATTAGAGAATACACATTATACAGTTACATTGGGTATCTACAAGCCATACCACAGATTTGGTTTATGCGAGTGCTCAAACTTGTCACAAAAAATTAAGTAATTGAGGTGACTAATCCAAAATGGTGTCTTCATATCTGACTTAAACCGTATTTCTTAATAGAAATAATTTGGTAACCATATGCATGCACTTACAAAACAACATTTATAACTCACTTGAAAAATCTGCACATGTATCCACCAATTTCAACTCTGATTTCTACTCCCAAAGATCCAAACTACAGTAACACAACACGGAAAACTGACTCAGTGCAAGGACTACGGGTGTATTCAGTAGGCTTGGACAGAACCTTTATTGACTAGATTTAAGCTGGGCTTCTGGACATTTAAAAGAGGCAGAAGCAGTTTAAAAAAAAAACAAAGCAACAACAACAAAGCGACCACACAAAGAAATCAGCGAAATCAGACTCTGAAGCAAAGCTTCACTTTATGAGGATTCCTGCAGCTACAGTTATGCAGGGGCTGGGAAGATCCTGGCAAACTCCCTGTAGAGAGACAGTGTAGACTGACAGGAAAGCAGCTACATCTACCCAGAAAATCTCATGAAGACCAAGGCCCTCTCTGAAAGCCTATCTGCATCTGTGCAGAAATTTTCTCCACACTGATCCATAGTATTGACAGAATCTGAGCAAGTCTACAGCTAGAAACCAGGTCTGAAAAAGGGCACAAATTCACAATTCCCCCTAAATTTCCCTTGCTCTGTGTACATGCAAATGATACTCTTCAATTTTCATTTCAGATGTTTCACATCACTTTGTGCTGCTTCTGTTCTTCTGTATAGTGTTGACAGTTTTTATTCAGAATAAATGCTGAGAAATTAACTTGTTCATACTCTAAGCGTCCGATTTTTCAAGATCTGTTTGAATCCAATCCCTTCTTCTTATGCCTGCAACACCTTGAAAGCCAATGCCATCCACAGGTTTTACCAGTACACTCTCAATTCCTCCTTCTGGGTTACTAAGCAACCTGCTCGCCAGCTCTGCAGCCACTATACAGCACTTCTGATTATGCCACATCCAACTTTTCAGACAAAAATACCACAGGCCACCATACGGAAGTGCTTCTAAAAGCAAGACAGAGAGTTTTTCACCTCATTACAAAGTTTTTCTTACCATTTTAGAGCAGCAATTTGTTCAAAAGTAGTTAGTAGTGCCAAAGATAAGGACTGAGATCTTCAGTCCACACTGGGCAAAGTCTAAATCAAATCAACAGACCCCTCCATTACATAGCCTGTAAAAAAAAAAAATCCTCAGTTTCATGGATTACTCAAGTTGAGGCTTACATAATACAAAAAAAGGCCAACTTTTTTTAGTGCCTAGGAGCTGGTCTAGCAGGCATCACAGCCATACTCCTGACGTACCCCCCTCACACCTTCTCTCAAATGCCAGCGACTAAAACCCCAGCAGAGCCTCCCGTAACTGAAAATACTTCTCAAGTTGGCAAAAATAAATATTTGCATCTCTTTCTCTTTGAAAACATACACTGATTTAGAATGACACCATTTGGCCTGTGATCACAACTTGTAACTGGCAAGAACTCCCACTGTTATTACTTTTTGGGATAACTGCTACCCACGTAGTGCCAGATGGTCCCTTCCACCTCTGCTGAGGAGGTGGAGCAGCACTGCCTGCTGTCAGCATCACCGCTTCTTCATTTTTTTTAAATCAAGACAGAGATGATATTACCAGTCTGAAGAGAAAGCGGGTGGGCACTTGTAGCCCCATTACAGTTTCAGCCTTCAAAGAACAATAGTCCTTTCTTCCATGGTGCCTGTTACACTAAATCGCCACTCCTGAAGACAAGAAAACAAGGGATGTCATGGCCCCCATGCAGGTATTAACCAAAGGCTGGTGCCAATGAAAAGCTGCTCAGAAAGATTTCAATCAAACACAGAAGTTCTAACTGTGAAGCTGAGTATCTCATCCTAACAACTGTGTAAAGCAGCAGGAAACTGAATTGCAGTCCTCTAATCAAATCTTACACTGAAAATTAAGTAGGAAAATCACTTGAGTAAGGGGAGGAAAGCCCACTAAGTAAGAAAATGGAGAATTTGTCCCTCCATAAAATATAAATGATCTATTGAACTAAGATTATACAGAACTGCAAAAGCTGCTGGGAAAGATAACTAGCATTAGACCCCAACGTACACAGAAAGCAACAGATCAAGCAGCACACAGCTACACACACAGAATACCCGTCATGACCCAGATAATTTTGCAAATATCCTTAAAAATAAAGTCTCATGAAGAACACCAGGGCCTGCAAGCTGGGATAAACCAGCAAAATCTGCAGGCACAAGCATTTATTTTGATAATTCAAATCACACTATCCACTTGCATTTGCACCTCTCCACAGGCTCAGTTTAACAACTCTCATGAAAGTTACACACACACACACCCTTTTGTATCTCTTCCCTAAGCATCACTGATTTCTAAAAATCTATCCTCAGTATTTTATTTTACTTTTCCCTCTCTCAGAACCCTTCTATATTCTATTCCATAAAATCTCTGAAGGATAGAAAGTTTTTTATCTGTCTACCTGCTAAAGTGCCCTTAGCTGAAGACTTTCCTCTAGAGTACCTGCAGGAACAGGCTGGCTAAGGCCATTCCAATTACCTGCTCAGTCACTGACCCCTTATGCTCCCAGATCCTCTGCTCAGATACTCAGACACGCAGAGCAGAGCTGAGACAGGGAACCAGCAATGTGCCTGCTCTGAAGGAGCCTGGAGAAAAAGAGCAGCACGGGGGTGTTAGGCCTGAAAAGACAACACTTTTTTGGCCAATTTCAAATTCCCAGCACCCTATATAAATAAATGAATAAATGCTGCCATCCCCCAGTCCTGGTGAACTGCAAAACATACAGGCTTTCCCACTGATACCTCTCAGAATTAAAAACATGGAACTCACTTCTACAAAAGCACTTTGTACCATTATCCTCTTGTTACTAGGCCTCTTCACACTGCTATCTGGAACATTAAGGGCACCCTACTATGAAAAATAATTTCTAGACAGTGAATAATCCTACACGAGACAGTGGAAGATAAGGCAAAAGGGAAAATCATCTCTTATTAATGGGGGAAATAAAAGGACCAACCACAGGGATATGCACACTCCACTGCTCAGCACACTATTGCTGCACATTATTCCTTCACTTTCTTGTATCTCTTCATGAAAAAGGCCAACTTTAGGAGATCCAACTCAATAAGTTAAAATGGCAGAAGCTCACTTCTATTGATGGAAAAAGGCTGCACCAGAATCTCCTCTGCCAGCCTGGTGGGACAAAACAGGATTATTAACTCCATTTGATCAGCTCTACCAGTGAGCAATTTCAGGGCAAGAACACCAGGAGGAAGGCAGTAAAATGGGATCATTTTTCTACCTTACACCCAGACATCTGGTTCAGCACAGCTGAGAAACTGGCAGTTTTCAGCAGGAATCACCAGCTGGATGATGGGACACGGCAGGCAAAACTTCCTCAAAGAGCAATAAAAGATAAGCCCTATTTTCTTTTGTGTTGCTTCTCTAAAACAATAAAGCCAACAAGCAATATTCCATCTAACAAATGCAGAAAGAATCTAAATCCTCCAACATTTATACCTCCAGATACAGGACCAGGAATCAATTCCCATTTGTCTCTCTCCAGTGTCTTCTCCCAGTTTTCCTTGTATTTTCTCCTTGACTTCATTGGAAATAGTATTTCATAACCTCAGCCAGAGGCAGCCCACTGGAAATGCTGAGCATGGCACCAGAGCCCATCAATACAGTACTTATATTGCTACCAATATTTAAGTCAACAGTTAAAACACTGACCACAGGATCCCACCCAACTGAGCTTCACACTCCACAACTCAAGGACAGAAGATTCACCTCCAGAGAAGTTCGGATCACCAACAAGGTGACTGGCAGGAACAGAACAGACCATAATCGTTTCCACGTTAAAGACATTAAGACCCTTCCAAGAATATCAGTTAATGCTTTTCAGCCCACTAGAGACAATGCACAACTGCTTTCTGAACCACCAACGCCACAAAGATTCAAACTCCCATTCTGAAAGATATATTCTACTGTCTTTAATTCTGGTATTTTTCATATGCACTGATGGTTTCTCTGTTTCATATGTGCTCATCATGGTTCTCATCCAACTACGAAGGAAACACAAATTTTTAAGAAAGCCACCAGAAGAGAACACAAAAAACCAGGAAACCATTCACACCCATATACAAGCCTTACTCATTAACGCATATAAAAATATGAATTGCAGCAGAGGCGTTTCCTACTGATTACTTTATAAAAGCATTTTGCTTAAATAATCTGAATACGGAAAAATAGCACCAATCTGTCAAATATTATTGTACCTGCCACAGAAATCATACAGGCATGAAGGGGAAAAATCAAATAAATACCCAAAATAATTAAAAGGGAAGTAAGTAAACAAGAAGCTCCCCATCTTAAAATACAAATTAACCATCTCTTTTCTCACACTTCTTAATTAATTAAGAAAATTATTCTTAATTAATTTCTTAATTAATTTAATTAAGAAAAAATATTTTGTGTGGCTTGCATTGCAAGTAACGATTCACCTATTCAAAATACTTCTTTCATTAATGAAACCATTACAAATCTTAAATTTGAGATCACTACAATTCAACCATAATTAGCAATTACAGCTGATGTAAGTAAAAGTAAGACAACTGAATATTCACCAGTAAAGTGAGGAAATCAGAGAAAAGTGATGCACTTACCCTATTCGTTGTTATTTGAGCATTTTTCCCCAACTGTCAAGCTATCCTATATTTTAATCTTAAAAATATTCCCTGCAGATGAGGGTAGAAGATGTAGTTCAAGTAGTCAGCTGAATTTCATTAGTGGTGTGATGTGAGCTTCAACTATTACACACCGGAAAGCTGCAAAGGGAAATCTGCAAATCTAATCTCTGAAAACCAAGTCAGCTAATTCCAATGGCAGAAAACCAGAACATATGGAAATCTGGATGTAAAGACAAGTAATTTCAAATGACAAGTATACCTCTGCTGTCTCACATGCAACCTACTCTAAAATAAATTATCACAAATTTACAAATGAAAAACTCAAGGAAAGAGCAGCAAGAAGGCTTCTTCCAAGCTCTTGAAAGGCCAAGATAATGGCAGACACACTTGCAGCACAGCGAGGAACAAACACAGCTTTGAGCTGCGCCACTTTGATCAGCACAGTAAGGTCACAAATGCTCATCAGATGACTTTTCAGTAACTTCTGTGAAATGGGGCACCATGAATGGAACTGCTTGTGGTGCAAGAAAGGATCATTCATTTACCCCAGGACCTCCACTCCGAACATACCACTTGATTTTTTCTCATGTACAAGTGAACAACTAATGAGCAACAAGTTGCTCCAAGACTCCGAAATTACATGTCTGAAAGATCTCTTACAACAAACCCCTCTGCAGCCAAACAGCAAAACTAACAGCAAGCCCGCCTGCACCCTTCAGAGCTCCCGGTCTGCTCAAAAAGATGCTCCTTCGGTCACAAATACGTTCTTTTCATAAAGGACAAACAAATAACAAATACTGCAAGAGCTGAAATGTCAACATGCATGATTCATCATGCTCTTCATTAGTGATGCCAGTCCAAGAGACAACAGCACTCTCCCAGATTACTTCCCTGCCATTAGCTCGCCCAACATCGCTCCTCAGCAGCACCAGGCTGCGGCGGCGTGCAGAGACCTGCCCGTATCAGAACAGTTACACGAACTCACCGGGATCCTGTGTGCTCCTCAAGTATCTACATGTGCCTCTGCCAAACTGGCTCTTAAGGATTCCTACTTCATTCCTACTTTTTCAGTAAAGTGAAATAATCCTCATCTCTACAATGCAACAGGACGGATGGGAGAGGAAGGGGGGGGAAGCTACTCAAATTTTAAGTTCAAAAGAAGTATCATTTTTAGTAAAAATTTAGTAAAAATGCCCTCCACTCCAGAGCAGGAAAAAACTTCACCAAAATTTTATGAAAATTACTGAGGAAACAAAACTTACACCAAAGTTTGCTTTATGCAGAATACATAGAAACCCAGCTATTACACACATTTCATAAAAGTCATGAATAATTAATGATTCCTTCAAATCAAATAATGATGCAACATGGCACAAACCCAAAGTTGAGTCAAATAAGCGCACAGTACTTTTTATGTTTTATCATTACTAATTAATGTTCTCTTACAGAGTATTTTTCAAGATAGAGTTTTTCATGCCACAGTATAAATTCTGTTATTTGATGAATTTTGGAAAGACAGGGAATAAATGCTACCTGGGAAGAAAGCCAGGCTGCTCAGGGAACTCAACAGATTAATCAAAGATTTCTCTTCCTGAGGAGCTGAAACACCATAGTCCCATTATCACAGCACCCAGAACACACAGCATTTTTATGCACAACCTAGTAAAGTAACTTCTGCTCTCTCATCACAATCCCACAGGCAATTCCAAGCTAAATTCCTCTGCAATGTGTTTAGCATCCTTGCTAAACTAGATCCTTTCATCACAGGCTGTTGAACTAGAAACTTGAGGAACCCTGAGATGGGACAACTTCACAAGGGATAATTTCAAGGCCAGGCTCTAAATTCCCAGGTTCTCCCATTCTAATGCAAGCCCACAAAACAAACGCTATTTCCTCTAAGTAATGTAGAGTTTGTATTTAAAGTAATCACTTTTAAAATTAATTTAAAATAAGCAACTGCATACAATAATGGGACTGAAACCATTCTAAGTAACATAATTAGAATTTCGTTTTTCCAAGCTCATAAAATCCAGCTGGCAAATAAACCTGAGAAAAATGACTCAGTTCACTGGATCAAGTATTAGCAGGTGCAGTGAGCTCCAAACACTAATTTATCTCCAGTGAGGGCAACAGGCATGTTCTCCACCTTCAAGTTAAAATGAAGGTGCCATTCTGGACTGGGCTGGAGCTAATTTTCTTTGCAGTAGCTCACCGAGGCCATGTTTTGGCTGAAGACTTGAACCACAAGAGTCAAAAACAACCAGTGCGCTCAGTTCTGTTAGCACTGATGACCATGGTAACTTCCCAAAGCCCTTACTGGCAATATCACCATGTCCTGTGTCACCACAGAGCTTCACATGTCCTATGGATGCTGAAAGAATTCCTAAAGGTGGGCATATGTTTATCACATTGGAAACAAAGCACAAGACAACCTCAAATTACTGATCAGGCTGACTGCGAGGGTTATAAGCAATGACGTAACAAAGGCTGCAAGACTGCCAGTATTTGTGGAGCGCTGAACCTAAACCATTCACTTCCTGCCTACCAAAAGGTACCATTTGGAGGCTTTGTGCAATACGCTAGATATAAGTTCCGAACTGGCATCAACCACTCAGAGAGCTCACGACTGCCATAAAGCACAAACCCAGCCACTCTATCTCCTGCTCCTGCATCCTCCTCCTGTCGCTTTTACGTTCCACAGGTCAAGTTCAGTTTGCTGATCCAGCAATAAATGAACTCCACAAAATAAATAGTTGTCGTTCACATAACAGCTGCTCAAAAGTTCAACACAGCACATGACAGAGCGTCCACAACACTGCAGGTGGGAGAAGGGGGATAAGAGGTTACTGATTCGGTACCACTTCTTGACATCTGCCTAACCTCAGCAACACAACACTCAAAGCCATGTGCTTGTCTGGATGTCAAAGGAAATTACCTTGTCAAAGAAAATAGCCATTGTACTCTAAAGAAAATTCATCCTCAAAAGTTGAAAGAATCAATGCTCATACATCAAAGAGACAAGAAATAAGGATTTTGCTTTTGAAAAAATTTCTAACCATTAAGAATTTTAATAGCGCAAAACACAGGATTACAGGCTCTCAGCTGATCTCACATTTAACCACCTCTAAAAGAGGCAAATCTTGATGAAACACAAGGAAATACATAATCCTTCTCTTTTTCTAATGAGAAAAACCATGCACAAATTTGGGAGCGGTCACAGGTCCAGTTTTTTGTTTTTAATGTACCAACAGGTTGTTTTAGTTCTCTGGCTTCCTTCTCCTCCTTCCTTGTTTTCCTTTTACAAGCTAACAAAAAAAGTATTATATACTACCACGAATTTTAGCAAGCATCCTAAAATTAAACAAAATACAAGACTATAAACTAATGAACACATAGTATAAATAACTTCAATGTGTCACAAAAGCAGGCCTGATGTCAAAGTGTTATTAAATACATACATATGAAACATATATAAACCCACACCTGCAAAACTCAGAGTACAGTGTGCATAATACATATTTGGGCCTTAAACCATTTGCATTTATGGTCATTATTAAGTGAGAATTTGCAAGCAGGAAGCTAGGGATGCTTGTCTATAATGTATTAAAAAATTCGTCTTATAAAAATTCCCTTCACATAACAGGTATCCTTATGGATTTCTCAACATCAACACATATATCACTGGTATTTCTAAAGGTTTAACTGAAAGTAAATCTAGTGTATGTAACCTTTAATTTAAAACAACCCAGAAGCTCACACAGGATCATGGGAAAACCAATGGAAAAGACAGAAAGATGCGAACAAGAGAGGAATTGCTACACAGCAATCAATACTGATAAGGAGTTTATTTTATGAAATTATATTAGTCATTCAGCTACCCTGAATACATAACCAGTAATTCACACAGTAATTACAAGTCTACACTGCAGGCCTGTATGCTCCAATAGTCTAAGACCACAGCAGAGATCCAAACAGGATACGACCCTGCCACCCCAACAAAACTGGGGTAAATTTGGAGTACAGTCTTTCACTATGTAGGATGCCCTTAGGATGAGTCACTAGAAAAAAGAAGCACAACTCTAAGTAGTTAATTTTCTTAGAAGCCCAAGAGTCATAAAAGCCACAGACCTCAAACTGGCTAAGATAGTCTTTGCCTAAGCATTACTGTTCTCTTTCCACCAATAGTTTGTATGCAGGGCCAAAAAAAAAAGAGATTTTGATTATGACAAGTGGAAATATATTGTATTTCCTTCACTCAACCACAGGTCTGTCATGCTTTTCCTAGGTAAGCATTCCTCCACACCAACGGCCCATAATCTAAGGTGTCTCTCACCATGCAGTAAAAAGCCCCATGCGACTGTAGCCAGCAAACCCTCTTAAAAACATTCTCACCAAAAGGTACTTAGGACACCATCTCCTTTTTCCTTTTTAGTTCACGCCTTAGGAATGGATGTTTCCAGGTGCAAGTTTGGAAATTAAATTCTGAGGATTAAGTAAAGAAAATAGACAACACCGAGCCTTCAGCATTCTGCAGGAATCATTCCACACTCCAGACTGAGCAATGCCTCTGGCAGGGTCTCCTGGCCATGTTGTTGCTCTCCACAGCACGTTTGCCGTATTTCCTCTTTTCCTCCCAATCCAACATGGATTTGCCTATGCTCCTACATCGTAGCTATGCTGCACTCCCCAGCAGCGCTAATTGGCCTCCATCATTTATTTAAATTCTCCGGATACTTCATTTTCTGTGCACTATTTTCACCCTCACAAAAGCCTAAAACCCACACTGGTTCATCACTGCCTAAACCAGCTCGCCGACACTAGCTCCGGAACTTCCCAACGTAAACGGCGACGAGAATCTGCCTTTTTCTTCCAAAACGCCCATCTGAGCGCCGTCTGCCTCATCATCTCGCATTGCTTTTTTGCATTTTAGCCCCCACCAAACAACCCACGCCCGTAACGGAGAGACACAGTGTGTCATTAGACTCCAGGATCCTTACTCAGCCCTCCGAGGGCGCAGAGGGAGGGGGTTTAGCCCTGCCGGTGCCCGCCGCAGCGGGGGCGAGGGCGGTGTGGGTTCGCATCACGCGTGCGGTACCTGCGGCAGCTCCCGCTCCACACGGCGCGAGAAGAACGGCCTGGCCTCCCTCCCTCCACAGCCTCCCTGCACGGCCTCCCTCCAGCCTCCCTCCCTGCACGGCCTCCCTCCAGCCTCCCTCCCTCCACGGCCTCCCTGCACGGCCTCCCTCCCTCCACAGCCTCCCAGCCTCCGCAGCCTCCCAGCCTCCGCAGCCTCCCTGCACGGCCTCCCGCGGGCCCGAGGGGATGGACCGGCATTCCGCAGGGCGGAATAAACACCGACCACCTACCCCTGCACACCGCTTTCTTTTCAAACAACACAGTCGATTTCCTTTTAAACAAAATAGTCAATTTTTCATCGAAGAAATACAATGTTGGGAAACTCCCTGCTCGCGCCGACCCCGCCTTTCCCCCGCGCTCGCCGCCGCATCCCAGTGAAATTAACGAGGCACCGACAGCGCCGGCTCCCCCTGCCCGGGAACCGCGAGGAAGAAGCCCCTACCCCGCCCTGTCGCTGCGCCCCCCTCAGCCCTGTCCCCGCCCGCGGGAGGGGCGTGCCGGGGGTCGCGATCTCCCCCTCCCCGCCGCGACACACCGCCGGGCGTTGTCCCCGCACGCTGTGTCCATGTCGTGTCGCACCTCCATCTGGGCCCTCGCGCTCTGCTGGTGCTTACCTGGAGCGGAGGCTGCCGACGGCCCCAGGCACAGCGGCTGCGCCTCCCTCTCACCGCATCGCCGGGAGCCGCCGCTGCCGCGGCGAGAGCGCGCCCGAAGGCGAGGGGGCGGGGGGCGGCCGGGCTTGCCCCTCCTCGGCGACTCCTTCGCCGCCCGCCCGCTGCAGCGCCCCCTCCGCCCGCCCGCCCGCCCGTCCGTCCGTCCGTCCGTCCGTCCGTCCGTGCCCGCCGCGGCCTCCCCGGGAGCCGCCGCTCCTCCTCGGCCCCTTTCCTCTTCCCTACCTCGGTGCCTTCGCTCGGTCGCTCCGAGCTCACCGCCGCCTCACGGGAGCCCGCGGAGGGCGGGGCGGGGCGGGGAAGGAGCGCGCGCGCTCCCGGGGCTCCCTACCCACCACCCACCGTGAACGCACGGAGGGGCGCGGCCACGCGCGGCTTCATGACGAGGGCACGACTGCACAGAACCGGCGCGCCGCGCCCCTCCAGAGCGGGTCCGCGCCGCGCGCATTGCCTTTCCTTCCTTTCCTTTTCCTCCCCACCCCTTCCTCTCCGGCCGGACCTGGCGCAGCTGCGGAAGGCGGCGGAGGCCGCGCCTCGCCGACACCCTG
>JANRGV010000054.1:3328363-3345460 GCA_024734035.1 Alethe castanea
GAGGAGGCAACGCGGCGGCGGCGGCGGCTCTGGCTGAGGAGCGGGACGTGCCCGAGCCGTGTGCGCTCGCAGCCCGGAAAGCTGATCTTATCCTGGGTTGCCTCCGCACCCCTGTGGGCAGCGGGCCCAGGGCCCCTCTGCCCCGCGCAGGTGAGACCCCGCCTGCTGAGCTGCCTCCAGCCCCGCGATCCCGGCGTAACAAGGGCACGGAGTTGTTGGAGGGAGTCCAGAGGAGGCACCAAGGTGATTAGTGGGGTGGAGCAGCTCTGCTCTGAGGAAAGGCTGAGAGAATAGGGCTTGTTCAGCCTGGAGAAGAAACCAGGGGTGACCTAATTGTGACCTTCCAGTAGCTGAAGGCAGTCTACAAAAAAGCTGGAGAGAGACTATTTACACGAGCATGGAGTGACAGGACAAGGGGAAATGGCTTCAAACTGGGTGGTCTTCAAGGTCCCATCCAACCCAAATCATTGTATGATTCTGTGAGCTGCAGGGAGGGTCACCCGAAGGGAGGGAGCAGGAAACTCCCCCAGGCAGCTCCCCCGGCCAGGAGCAGGCCGCTGGCAGCTCCAGGCTCTGGCAGCACCTGCGCACGGCCAAGGCGCCAGAGCCGTCTCTGAGGGCAGAACCTGTTCCTGCAGGCACTGCTCGGCCAGGGCTGCCAGGGGATGTTTGGGTGGTGGCACGTCATGATGTGATGGAACACGATGATGACCCTGGTGCCCGTGTGCTCCTCCAGGTACCTCTGTGTGTGCAGCAGCACCCTCGCTGACTTCCACTGGTTCTTAACAAATGAGACTTGTGGGAATAATACCTAAAAACCAATATGTTTTACTGATCATCACATACGATTGAAGACCAGAGGCACAAGGAACACACAGGAAATTCTGTATTGCCTATTAAAGCTAATATAAACATATTTTTAAATTACCTAAATAGTGTAGGGCACCCACTGAAACCAACAATTCAGTCAGCATCTTGGTGTTGCTTAATTGTCCATGTGAATGAAAGCAAGTGGCAGAAATTTGGGGTCCTCATCAAACGGAAAAACATTATTTTTGCACAATAAAAATATATAGTAAATAGAATATTGGGTTTTCACTGGTTATTTCCCTTTAAAAAAACTAATATTTATGTCTTAGTCAACAAAAAATCTTTCTAGTCCAGTACAAAATGTTCCCCTTAATTTAATTATCTCCACTCCCTTGGGATGGATGCCTCTTTAAACCTCCTGGGTGCAGATTGCTTGCCTCCATCTCACCCTGGAATGGTTAAGAGCTTTACATCACATGTGCCCACAGTGCCAAATTAATCACCAAATAAATTAAGCAACAGGGTAATCTTAAGTTGTGAGTCGAGAAAATGACTTGTACAATAAACTGCAATAGAAAGAATCCTACCTAGGAAGTGTTAATGAAACCCAGAGAGAGCACTGGTTTGGGGTTTGTGCATATTTGTAGCAGAACTGAAGAACAAGATGCCAAATTTGTGGAATGAAACTGGGATCAGAGTGAATGCAGACTTGTCATCCACATCATCTGTCAGTGCAGCCACTGGGTTTTGCCTTCTCAGGAGAGTGGCATCACAGGAGACAGTGCAAGAAGCACTTAAGCAACAAATTACAGTAGGGAAATCTTCCAGGAATGTTCTCCTCTAAATCTATACCTTCCTGCCTCCCTCGTTACTTCCTGCACAAGTGCTTTTCAGAATTGCTTATCTTCTGCTGCCCTTTAGTCTTTTTTTAACCACATATACTGAGGGGAAGACAAAGCCAGAATAATTCCCATTTTTCCTTCAGCAGCTTATTAGGATAGCAAATTACTGACTGTGCACAGTTACAGCTCCAAGGAGGAATAATAGTTCCACCTACAAGCAAATACTCTCAGAACTGGTGTCAATTGCTTATATCTGTATCCTTGTCATTCCTAAGAAAACATATTTCAAGGCACAGGTTTGTGAAAAAGAAGGGAGGATCTGATGCTTCCAGTAGAGAGCTGAGAATCCAAGAATCGCTGAGAATGAAAGAGAGTCCAGCCCATGACTGACTGCCGTTTGTCAACCAGACCAGAGCGTTGAGTGCCACATCCAGTCATCCTTTGGACACCTTCAGGGATGGGAATGCTACCACCTCCCTGGGCAGCTCTTTCCAATGCCTGATCCAGCCTTTCCATGAAGAAATTCCTCCTAATGTCCAACCTGAACGAAATCAAAGGGAATTAAATAACAGTGAAGAAACAGTTTCCACATGGCAACAGAAGAGTCAGTGTCTAAGTATTTAGTTATTTGTGTCCGGTCTAGACCTTATGTTAGTCCCGGGCAAGAATTCCAGTGAAACTATGCCGTGTCCATTTCCTACGTGGCCCTGTCTGGCCATGGCCAATACACACAGGCATGTGTTTATGAAGGTTGCCCCAAGTGTCCCCGGAAAATGTTTGGAGCTTTAGGAGTTCCTGAGGACCCCCAGGCATTGATGCTGCACGCACTGGCTCTATGTACCAGTGTAAGCCAGGGACTGCAGAGGGAGAACTCAAGGAGGCGTGAAGGAGCTTTGTCAAGTCACCTGTTGGGTTTGAAGTTCCTGAGGCAGAGGACTGAGAAGAAAGCGTCCATACGCTCTGCTGCTGGCAGCCTCCCTTGCATTCACCAAGGAGCCAGATCCCCCTGGAACACAGGGGGTTTCCTCTGGGACACACAGCATGCTGAGCCCCAGGATCTGTCCTTTCCTGCTCCTTGAGAAATACAGCACCAGCGTGACCAGCCCTGCACAAGCACAGATGCAGGTATTTCAGGAATATCAGCACCAATCACCTACAGCATTTAAAGCCTTCCAGATTCACTGGGGCTTGGGGGGGAGTTGCAGGATCATCATGTCAACTTGGGAGCTGAGATCCTGTCCAAGTTCCCTTTTGGTCACATCCACACCTTTTTACATCTTACCGTTATAACCACTCCTTCAAACAGCTCTTTGTTCAATCTGGGAGCCAAAAACTTCCCATAAAACCTCAATCAGCTCTGCGTTTGCACTGGAAGCTGCCATGAAGTTTGCACAATAGCAAAGACAAAATTTGGCTGTGGTAAACAACGTGTTTTCTCTTAAATTGCCAGAACCCCTCGAGGAAGCTATAAAAACACTGGGTGTCTTAAATCATCTGTACCGCCAGATCTTCTAGATGGGCTCTGTTAGTGTGACCATATAAAAAAATAGATACTGCTTACAGTATTTGTTATCTAAAAAATATTTGCCCATGGAGAAAATATACCAGTGTAATCCTGTAAAAGTGAGATACTACTTTTCTGCACACTTCAGCGGTCTGATAGAACACACGGCCTGCCATCCCCTCAGTAACTAATGAAAGGCAGAGCTATTTGGGTAGCCTAGGAACTTTACAATTTTATTTTTTTTTTTTTTCAGATGAAAAGGGTGATTTCAGTTTTGCTATTGCATTTCATTCTTACAATTTTTGGCAAGAGCACCATGAGCTGGGGATAACTGACTATAGTTTGTCTAAGACTGAATAAATACGTGCTTTATGACCCTTCTCCCACCACCACCATTGCATTTTAATGCCAGCATTACCCTTCATCTGAGCAATGGCTGACACCGGGGCTTGCTAACAGCTCCAGAGAAGAAAAAAGAGCAATAGGATGAGTAAGAATAGCTTTATTTTCTTGTATACACCTGTTTTGGGGGAAGATGACCAGGCAAAAAGAAAGAAAATGCATTTTGGGACTCTCAGAATTAATACTAGGTTTTGTTTTTCTCAATAATAGAAACCAACAGAGACAAAACATTTTCTGCTGGCAGAGCTCAGAAATCCATATAACCAAACCCAAAACTCCCTGCAACACTGAGAATAAGGCTCTGTGGAAACAGCGGATGTAAAAGCACACTCAGACTTACACCAAACAGTCCTGCTGGCACAGGAAGCTGCTCACAGCCTTCCTGCTTCCCCCCACAGCAGGTGGAAGCACAGGCAAATGCCCCTGTGTTTCACACACTTAAAAGCTGTTCGGCCAAGAGATGATGAACCATGAGCTGTGTACCCAAGGGGGACTGACCACCAGAAGGATTTATTTCTATGTAATCAGAAACCTTTTTGGAAGAGGACATGAAGAGGACATCTCCATCCAGAATTTAGACACAATAACTGATGAATTTGATGTGAGAATATTTTAAAAGCATTATCCCTATCTCCAGAAGGATCTTTCTGCTCTGATGCACTATGCCAAATGAGCATCGTTATCATGAACAACAGCAAAGCTCCACATCCTTTTTTCATGACATTCCTAAACTGATTCACTTTAGGAAACTGATAAAACAGCTGTGAAAATACACCATGTAAAGCACTATCATGTTACAACCCTGTTGGCAGAATTTGCACTTTTTTCCTCCTGAGGAAATAAAGATTGCTGTTTATCCCACTTTCTAGAAGACCTATGAACCAAAACATAACTTTCCCTTAATACCCACAACTGGAATTGTTCAGTAGGACTCAGAACATTTTGGCTTGCGAATTGGCAAAGCAGCTGCCTCTAAAACATGTGTGGGATACACTGAAGAATGTCTCATACTATGAAAAGGGTCAGGGTCTTCCATTTCATGAAAATGCTCATCATTATTGCTGTTCCTCTCCAGCATCTACTGCTACCACCACTGCACATGTCAGTTACAGCTCCCTGTCACCTGGTGATAGCTCTGAAGGTGTGCAGAGCTCGGGTGCTCACCCCACTGCAGCACTGGGAACACTTAATGCCATTTTTTTCCCCCACAATTGTATATTAAATTGTATATTAAATTGTATATTAAATTGTTTATTAAAGGGGAGAGCACAAACAAGCTGCCGCTTCCTGGGCCTGTTATGCTGTTTGGTTTGTACATCCTCGCCACAACCCTTTCGCTGCCCTGGAACTGGACAGAGACATCTTCCTTACACTCCCCTTGCTGCTGGTGGTGCCCTCACACTGCTGATTCACAGCCTGGCACTGCCTGCAGTTCAATAATGGATCCCTCTGCTACAGGCTGTCATGTGGCACAGGAATCACAGAACAGCCTGAGTTGGAAGGGACCCACAAGGATTATCCAGTCCAATTCCTGTCCTTGCTCAGGATACCCCAATAATCCCACCCTGTGCCTGAGACAGATGTCCAAATGCTCCTTGAGCTCTGATCAAGATCTCATCACTATATCCTCTTGCAGGGATTCTGGAAAAGAGAATTTGGTGGCTGAGTACTGAAGCAGAAGCGATGTACTAGAGGTGCTCTGTTGTTCTGTCCCTTGGAAGGATTTCTATGAGTAAGTCCCTATGGCAATAGTACTGCTTTCCTCAGCATCCCATCCTCACTGCTTTTGAAGTCCATAGAGGACAGTAAGAGACAGGAACTGGTGACAGTGTGGCTGCCTGGCTTGTGCCTCTCCAGAGCTTTTTGTGGGGTTTCTTCCCTGGAAAAGGGTGATGTGATAGATCAAACCACTCTATACACAAACAGGGACTGCCTGGCACTCTAGAAGGAGTTCAAGCCAGAATAATTCTGACCACCACTGAAACATTTCAGCTCATGTATAGAGCTTTGCCATGCCATTTTTTTTTTATCATGAATATCTGTTGTGTAACAGCAATTACTTTGCAGCTAATTTTTTTAAGGTAAATCATATTTGAACAGAATCAAAAATAAGCAGGAGCTAAAATATCTGCAGTGCTGGGGCTGTGCCAAACACCTACAGATTCTGTACCCTGTACTCAAGCCTTGTCAAGTAGCTCAGCACATCTTTATTCTAATCATTTACTTTCATTTTATGCCTAACAGAGAATTGTCCTGATTACTCAAGCAAAATGCAGCAAGAAAACCATGAAAACATTTGGTCATCTTTGGGTCCTTGGTGCTCTTGGCATAGCTTGAGCCTTCACAGCCCCTTACCATGAAAGATTTCAGTGTATGTGCAGTGATCACATAGCACTTGACTCTTCCTTGTCAGTAAGTGATTGAATCACTCTAAGCGGAGAGGCAGCAAGAGCTGCTGGAGATTACAGAGTGACTTGAGCAGTTGAAAAAGACCAGGGGTTCATAACTCTTTGGGCAATGCAATTCCAGCCAGGACTTTACTGTCGCGCCTCTGACCATGGACACCCTGATACAGCAAGGGATGGACTGAGCAAATGCTTTTCTCTTACACAGACAGCTCCGCATCTCTGCACAGACACTGTTTGATTAGGTGATAAAAATTGCAGAGCCAGGGAATCATTAAGGTTGGAAAAGACCTCCAAGATCATCAAATGATCTGAGAGGTCTTTTCCAACTTTAATGATTCTAGGATCATTGAATCCAACTGTAAGTCCAGAACCACCACCACATTCACCACTAAACCATATCCTCAAGTGCCATGTGCACATGTTTTTTGAGCACTTCCAGAGATGTGATTCCACTTCTGTCTTGGGCAACCTGTGCCAATGTTTTACAACCCTTTCTATGAAAATATTTTTCCTAATCAAAACCTCCCCTGGCACAACTTGAGACAGTTACCTCTTGTCCTTATTCCACATTATAAAGGTGAGCATTGTAGAACACTCATCTCACACACAGAGAAAGGTGCAGAGCGAGATGCACAGGCAGAGCCCCAGGGACCTAATGAGGGGAACAGGGCCCCCAGCCCTGCCTGCCAGTGCACTGGGAAAGAAGCTGCAGCAGCCTCAGCTGCTGGGTGAAGGTATTTGGCAGCCCCACCACCGGCACCAACCTCTACAGACAAGTCCGTGCAGCCTTCTGCTCACATGGCAGTTCCCTGGCATGACCAGCATCTCCATGGGAACATTTCTGAAATCTCTATAAAGAGTTCAAAAAAATCTGTTCTGGTGCAAATGGGCACAGTTACAGAATCCTGGGATGCTTTGGGTTGTTATACTCACTTCTACCAGGGTTGATCATTGTCACTGCAGCACGCAGGCTCTGGGAGAGGAGCATCAAGCTGCCCGCTGTCCTCACCAGCACTCTCCGTTAGTATGCATGGGAAATGCCGACTGTAGCAAAGCAAAGAACTCCATGATAACATGCCCAGCTCAAGGGCAGAGTCTGGAACAGGGGGAAAGGCAAGAGCAAGGCAAAACCAAATAGGAAATGTAAGAAGAACTGCTGTTAGGGATAGGCTGGGAGGACACTTGTGCTGCAGAACAGCAGGTGTAGGGCACAGGGCCGTGCAAACGGCACCCTGAGCCAGTCAAGACGGGTCCTGACATCAGAGACCCAGGAGCACAACCCTCTGGAATATGAATACCCTGCTGTGGGCAGTGCCTGCAGCTGGTCTCTGTGCCGCTCTTGAGCTGTCCTACGCCCAGACACTCATTCTCACAGAAGTGCCGCATTTCTATATTGAGTTAAAGATTGACTTTTTAAAGTGTTCCTGAGGTCACATTGTTAATAAACCTGCCAAATAGTGTGACCTGAGGGGCAAAAGTAACCTTGTCCTCCATCTTTCAGAGCTAGAACTTCAGGGCTTGTCCCCTGAAAATTTTGGGTGCAGTAGTTTAAAAATTGAATCAAAGTTAGAAAAATTAACATGAAGGAAAAAAGAAATTACAAATTCAAATCATTCAAGTACTCAAAGTTAAGGTGGTCCTGAAAGAAAGAAGCCTGAAATAGCGCTTAAACACTATTTGAGCAAGAACTGGGAAATTCCTATTGGGAATAGGCTGTGATTTCAGTGTATTGTGGTGGAGCAATATGTCTGCTACATAGGGGTAATACATAGAGACTCCTGGTGAGATTATTTGATTGAGGCTAGATTTATTAGAATAGGAAAAATAAATAAATGTAAGAAATATCCCAGACTCCAAAGAAAACTCAGCTGGAAAACACACATTTGCTGAAGCCAGAAGATGATTTTCCTTTGCTGGAGCAGGACAGGAAGACCTGGAAGGAGGTACAGGGAGCCCAAGCTGGATTAGCGGGAGAGAAAAGCTTCACCAAGGGGCACACAGGGCCAATTTTTGCCAGAGCTTTAAATATTTTTCCTGTTACTATACTTCTGAGCACAAGGCAGATCACTCTCACACGTCAAGGAAAGGACGCATCTATCCTAAAGACTGAGTCCCAAGAATATCTGGTAAGTAGGGTACAATAGCTGGGCCCAACCTAACACATAAAAGAACTGACCTAAGAAGTTCAGGATTTAGATACATTTGCTGTACAGAAAAGAGTTATGCTTCAAAATTTCACTGTCACCTTCCAAAAGCATTACTAATTCAGACCTTCCAATTATCATCCCTTACCTTCAACGTCCCTGGAAATGGCTTGTGGGGCCTGACATGATGCAGTTAGGGGGAGTGGTTTTTGAATGACATCCAGTAGAGCCATTAAGTTCCTTCTTGGGTGCCTTCAATACCTACTGCAGGTTTCAGCTCTGAGACTTGTGTTTCTGAACAGAAAATTAGCCAGTTAAAGAGGAAAACATTTCTCAAGGCTGCTTTGCACAGTCCGCTAGGAAGAACACAGCACAGCAGCAGCAAAAGACTGAGGACAGAGAAATTGTTAATTATCTTCATTCATTTGATGTTCAACTACAGAAATAATATTTATGACACACAGGAAGCATTAAGAAAAAAAAAGAAAAAAAAAAAAGAAAAAAAAAAAAAAAGAAAACCAGCACCAGAAAAACCAAACTGCAATATTTGAAGAAGAAAGATATTAAGTGCAGTACAACATGCAACTTGAAATAAGAGAAAGAGTGAAATGCCTTAAGATGTAGCATTCAAGGAATATAGAACAGGTTTTGCCAAGAATTATTAGCATACATCTGCACAACCCCCAACCACCTGTTTTTACTTTTATTTGTGGGCCAATAAAGAACTGTGGATTGTTAGTCCTAAAAATAAGAGCTTAAGCTTTAAAAACCATGTGTGTCACATACTGAAAAGAATGACTGTGTTCAAACTACCCTTTCCCAGCTATGTTTGACTGAGAGCACAGCATAATCTTTTCCTCATCTCATAAAGGAACAAGAAAGAATACACAAGAAAAGGGGCTGGTCATAATCACTTTAGCCCAATTTTACTGCTTTTGTATCCTAGAACTCTTTTCTCCAGGTGCTTTGCAACCCAAGTAAACCGTTCTACCCTGCAGTACACGTTTTTCCAGAGGTCACCCTGGATGCATCCATGGTCCCTGTTTGCCTCAAAATTTCAAGGTGGAATCCCAGCTCCCTTCAAATAAACAGCAAAAGTCCCTCGCTTTGAAAGCCATTTTCCACTGTAAATCGCAGAGTCACCTGCAGAACTATCCATTTGCTTAATTGTTTGCCCTCGTTGGTTTCTGAAGGTGTTACCTTCCCCATGTACTTAACGGTGGATTTGCTCGAGGTAATTAGTTAATTACCTATCAGAGGCTCTCCTGGGGACCAGGTAGGGCTACCTGAATGGCCATCCTGTAGACACTTAAGTTTAATAATGGCTGAAGAAAATAGATATTAATTTCTTTCCTTACAGCCAAGTTGCAAAAATTAGGGTCATCTCTCCAATGTTCTCAAGCACACGTTTACAAGTGGCCATAAAAGTCCAGAGGTGATTTTCCTGGGACAGGGATTACGTGCACCAAGGTGAGGCACCTGGTGAAAGCAGCCTCGTGTGACCTGCTCCTCACCACGTGCCCCCAGCTATGCTGACCGTGCTCAGATAGTCCTGCATCCACACTGCCGCTTTTATATTCCCTTTTAATATAGGAAAAATCAATAACCTGACAAATACTGATAGTACAATTCCAAATCTCCATATTTACATACTTGAGTGCTACTGTTATTGACAGAGCCCTTCTCCAGTGGCTGCCATCAGACCAGTCATTTATTCAGACAACGTATTCAAACACAGATTGTTTATTTGGTTACTGCTGACATCTCCTGTAGTTTGTTTAATCCACCACAGGGACCTCAATAGGGGAGAGGGGACATATTCACCCCTGGTGGGAGATCCCACTGCCTGTCACAGCTCCCCTAGCCATTGCCACCTGGTTATAAAACAAGATGTAATTTTAGCAGCATTCCTTTTGGCTTTTTCTCTGTTTAGACAACAGCAGCTAAACCTTCTGAGGAAGCTCTGAGGGCTTGCTTGCCATTGACACCTGCAGAGCTGCATCCAGCCCCGGGGTCCCAGCATCGGAAGGACAGAGACCTGCTGGAGTGAGTCCAGAGGAGGCAGCAAGGTGATCTGAAGGAAGGATGGTGTGTGGAAAAGCTGAAAGAATTTGGATTGTTCAGCCTGGAGAAGAGACCAAGGGTGACCTAATTGTGACCTTCCAGTACATGAAGAGAGCCTTCAAGAAAGATAGAGACTATTTACAAGGGACTGCAGTGACAGGAAAAGAGGGAAAAGTTTTAAACTGCCAGGGAGCAGGGTGAGATGGGATACTGGGAAGAAATCCTTCCCTGTGAGGGTGGGCAGGGCTGGCACAGGTTGCCCAGAGCAGCTGTGGCTGCCCCTGGATCCCTGGCAGTGTCCCAGGCCAGGCTGGACACTGGGGCTGGGAGCACCTGGGGCAGAGGGAGGTGTCCCTGCCATGGCAGGGGTGGGACCAGAGGATCTTTAAGGTCCCTTCCAACTCAAACCGTTCTGATTCTATGATACCACAAGAAATACATTGACCTCATCAGCAGCAACAGAGCTAAAAATCTTGGCTTGTGGATCAGAGTGTTGTCGGGACACTTGCTGAGGGCAGGAGCTGCCACTCTAGGAGATATTTGCCTTTCAGCCAACACTTCCATTCACACGCAGTAAAAGTTTTCCCCTTTTCCCTTGCTTCCCACTGGTTTTCCAGCTATTTGGCTGAGTGTTTGCCACTAATCTGTTCAGAACTGTAAAAAAACCAAAGGTTTTTACACCGGCCATTGAGCCACATCTGCCACAGTTCCATTGGAAATAACCCAGCTTCATGCTGGGGCTTTGACAGGTCAGTGTCAACACACAATTTTAGGCATGCGGGTTAAAGGAATAATGAACAGAGAACAGCTGGAGACATGAGTCCAGTGCAGCTTTACCTCTACTTTGCACAGTGAGTTATTCCCATGCAGTCAGAGTGCAGAATTCCTACAGCAGTAACATGCGTGCGGTTGGTGCACACTTGGCCCTATGCCAGTAACAACCCAACAGGTGATGGAAAACAAAATAAGGCATGTAGCAAGGACTGCTCAAGCCTTAATGATAAATGAAATCAAACAGGAGCTTGCAGTTCTAACATAATTTTCAATTAATGCTTAATTAAGAGAAGACTGTTTACAGGAGGGGATATCAACACCTTCTGGTGTCGTCACAGCTAAGCCAAGATGGACCACAGGGCTGGAGAACACTCACCTCTGCAACACACAGATATAGGTTGTGTTTCTCCAGGGGACGTACAGGCTGGACATCAGGAGTAATTTCTTTGGAGAAAGGGGTTGTCAGGCACTGGAAGGGGCTGCCCAGGGAGGTGGTGCAATTCCCACCCCTGGAGTTGTCCAGGGAGTGACTGGACGTGGCATTTAGTGCTCTGGTCTGGCTGATGAGGTGGGAATCAGTCACAGGCTGGACTTGATAAACTTGGAGGCCTTTACCACCCACAATGATTCTTGGATTTTTTTTAAAGCACTGTGCTAAAAGACATAAAAATTTAAGAGATGTACTTTTTTATTTAATCAAATCAAGTGCAGATCCATGTGATTACATGTTGAATTATGCAGTAATATTATGACCCTGCCATAAAAATGGAAAATCAGTGGGCAGTGTGTGAACTCAAAGTTTTCCTAAAAAACAACCTGTAAATATCTGCAGGGAAAGCAGCGTTCTTGGAAAACAATGATTCATGCAGGTTTTGTTTACTTTCCTTGCCATCCTGCACACAACAAAGAGCGAACATGGGTAGTAGCTGCTAGCATGTTTGTCTTACACCAACTGCTTCATGTCTGAGAAGAAAAGGAATCCTTTAGAAGATGGCAGATAAATATTTGTCCCAGTTCTTTTTTTAAAAAATTATTTTCCCTTGGATGAAGCACTTTCATTTCCAGTCACATTCTCCACGTGTCCTTGCTTTTGATATTTTGTTTCTCTTGCTCAGAATTCATTAAATCAACATTTTGCCACAAAGAGATTCCCGACTAACCTGGAATGTGTTTAGATGATCACAGGGGGAGGGATCAGCATATACAGCGAACACAGAAGGCAAATATAATTCAGTCAGTGTTGTATGTCTGAGCAGGATGGATTCTCTCAGCATAACCCAGAGAGGTGAAGATGCTGACCTACAGGTGAATCCTTTTATTCTAATGGCAGAACATACAGAGTAAAGTAGGAAAAGGTTTTCCTCAGCAGTCACCACTGACATAGCCGCATTACTCCTGAATAAACATTTCAAAATAAACTCAGAGTGTTCTGATTTGCCAGATATTTGGCATATTTTTTAAAATCTGATTTTGACTCTTCAGAGGGAATGCAGGCAGAGGAACCACAAGGAACCCAGCACTGCAGATGTGCTGATACAGACACAAGGCCTTGTCCCACTTGAAGCGGCATTAGCTCACTGCATAAACAGTGTGAAAGTTCTACAGTAAATAAAGGCACAACCTGCTTTATACAGACAGGACACCTTCCCATACCCTTATTCTGGCTTTGTTTCTTCATAGAATCTTGGAATATCCTAAGCTGGAAGGAAAAGGATCATCAAGTCCAGCTCCTGGCCACGCTCAGGACACCCAAACAGAAAGAGACAAAAGAAGGGAAACTGACTATTAAAAGCCTCATTCTGTCAAAGCACTGAAGGCAGCCCCCAACAGTTTAAAACACAAGAGTAATCCAAAGTTGTAGCTTTGTTGCTGTAAGAGGTGAGTTTAGTGCCATTACATCCCATAGCAGAGGGGAAAGGTCAGCCCTGTAGAACATGGGCCAGCACAGCTCCTCAGCCACTGATCTTAATCTTTCTCTTCTCTTTCCAATCTGCAGCTTTTATTGCTTTCCTACAAAGAATCATGGAATCATTAAGGTTGGAAAAGATTTTGAAGGTGATCAACTAAACACCACCATGTTCACCACTAAGCCATCTCCTCAAGTGCCACATCCTCACATTTTTCAAATGCTTCCATTGTAAATGTGTGATATCCAGGCCTGAAATCCTGAAATGCAATATATGTGCAGTTGTCATTTTCCCACAAATATTTTTATATATATATATATATATATTCATGTTGGTGTTGAATCTTTAGCCTCACTGTGATAGAATATTTAAAATGAAAGTAGTCTATTGAATGCTGACGTTAATTCATGTGATAGTGTGAGTTGGAAGGGACCTGAAAGCTCATCTTGTTTCCACCCCGTGCCACAGGCAGGGTCACCTTCCACTGGATCAGGTTGTTCCAAGACCCATCCAGCCTGGCCTTGGACATTTCCAGGGATGGAGCAGCCATAGACTCTCTGGGCAACAATTCATTGCAATGTTACCCTTTACAATCTACAAACTATTCAGGCAGAATCCCTCCAGAAGTATAAGACAAACCAGATTTTAAATCGGATTTACGGTGCCAGTTATTCGTTGGCAGTCAGAATCCACTCACTATACACAGATTGCAGATAAATGGGAAATGGTTACCCTCGGAGCTGGCAGGTATCACTAGCATTTACTGCAGAAGATTAAAAGAACCAGCTGCAGCTGACAACAGACTGGGTTGAAGATGTACAGGTACAGTAATCTGTTCTGCTTCAGTGAGACTGTGACACACACACACACACACACACCTCATTAAATAACACTAGTTCATTATTGTGAAGGTGATAAAAATCCATTCTCTCAAAACAACAAAGATCAACTTTCACCATCCATTTGCTAAATAGGCAGAACGTGAAATTGCTTCCCCTGACAATAAGCATTCTGGGGGGACAGTACATGCGCAGCACAACGTAACAGGAAATTTGAAATAAGAGCACGCAGGGTGTTAAGTGTCACCATTTGTTAGTGCTGACATATGGGACTAATCACAGTCCCTTTAAGGGCTGATGTTAAGTTTGTCATTTTTACAAGGATTGAGCAATGTTAAATATCACTGTGGGCAGGTATAATTGTTATTTTGAAGAAAATGGATACCAGATATGAAGGGTCATGTCTACAGTTGGTGTAACAAGCTGGTACTGCCTCTTTCAGGACAGCAGAGTGATCCCAAATAAAATCATGGAATCACCATGGGTTGGAAGTGACCTTAAAGACCATTTTGTTTCAACCCCCTGCCATGGGCAGGGGCACCTTCCAGTAGAGCAGGTCACTCAAATCATCTAGGAACCTTCTCGCTGTATCCAAATAAATTCTCACATGCTGCTAAAAAATCCTCCAAACACAATAAAAGCTGCACAACCAAAAACAGTGCTTACATCTGCCTCAAGAAGCACAAGCACAAATTAATCTTGGGCTTTGGGATACACAAATTCCATGGTCAAAGTTAAGCGCTTGCCCTTAAGTTCAGACTATCCATTAAATGGATCATCACCATCTTCATGATTTCCTGTATTTTATTAATTCACATCATTCTCCACAAGCAGATTGTTATCAAAACCCCTCAAAGTACCGGGGGGATAAACCACAGCAGAAACTAAGAGAAACTTCCAAAGAATGTTTCAACACTTGCTTGTCTTCAAACACGACACTGGATCAGGTGCAGACCTGGGAAGGAAAGTATGGAGCTCCTTCCACCCAGGCAGATAGTCTGCCTTTAATTATTCTTCAGCAGCATGTGTTGAATACAACTTTTTTTTTTCTTTTTTTTTTTTCCAGTAAAGAAATGGACTGTTGTCTGTCACACTGAACATTCCTGTGAGAGAAACCATGGAGGGGGAGGCCCCCACAAAACAGGGATCTTTCTGTAGTACTCCACAGCAATTATTTCGCATCAAAAAGACCGAAGTTGACAAAATGAACATATGACCAAAATCCTGGGCAATATTAAAAAGCACTGGCTGCATTTCCTAGTTATGGGAGCATAAGAGTAGGTTGCTTGGTAACAGCCACGATCTGCTCAGAAATCAGCCATAGAAGCAACTCCCATGCCATTGCAGCGTTGCTACAGCAACATGCACAAGTGATGGATCCCAAGTTAGAGACTTCAAGCAAAAATATGTTTCCTGTCATTTTAACACTTTCCAACCCATAAATACGCAGCATCTGGCATTCTGAGCAGCTTCCAGCAAGGCTGGCTCCCGGGGGCTTTGTCACCATTTGCATCGGTTGAGAATTTGTAGGTGTAGGAAAGCAATTAGCAAGGAGGAAAAAAACCAAACCATGATGTCTGCAGCCCTGGATTGCAGCACTTCATCAAACACTCAGATGCTGGCATAGCCACCATGTCACTGCAGCCCAACAGAACACAAAGGAACAGAGAAGAGGTTTCTCCCTGTAGGTGTGAGCTGCACTGAGGCTGCAGCAGGGGCTGCAGATGTGCCAGTGGGGCTGTGGCTTAGCAAACCCTGCAGGGGCTCAGCAGTGGTGCTGCAGGTCCACCTGTGCCTCACACAGGTGGGATCTTTGGCCTGCAAGAGACATCTGCAGCAGACCAGGTGTCTGCTGCCTCTCAGCCCACAGGTAGAGTCCTCATGGGCTAGAGATGAAGCCTGAGATAACTGACCAAGCAGGGAGGACCTATTTTGCAGGGGGGCAAATCGCACCTTTGCATGACTGACCATGAACTTGCTTTTCAAGACTCCTGAGTGACACAGGATAAACAGCTCAGATGGAGACACCTATGTGCAAGACACACACTTTGATCTGAGAACCTGTCTTCTGCTCTCTCGGGGCCCCTCTGTGCCCAGCTGTAACACAGTTGTATAGAATCTTGGAATGGTTGGAGTTGGAAGGACCTTAAAGTCCATCTCATTCCACCCTCCATGAGACCAGGCTGATCCAACCTGGCCTGGAACACTTCAGGGATGGGGCAGCCACAGCTGCTCTGGGCAACCCATGCCAGGGCCTGCCCACCCTCACAGGGAAGGATTTCTTCCTGAAGTCCATCTAACCCTGCCCCCTGGCAGTGGAAAGCCATTCCCTCTTGTCCTGTCACTCCAGGCCCTTGTCAAAAGTTCTCTTCAGCTTTCTCAGAGCACCTTTAGGCACTGCAGGGGTCTCTAAGGTCTCTCGAAGCCTGCTCTGCTCCAGGCTGAATACTTCCAGCTTTCTCAGTCTCTCTCCATAACAGAGGTGTTCCAGCTCTCTGATCATAAAAACTAACTGAAGAGCTGCTATGCCCTAAAACAATCAGTCTGATGGGGGAAAATTTTACTACAACCATGTAGAAGAGTAAGGTTATTGACTCCCAGAAGCAAGTCTTTGCCCTGAAGTGAAAGAGTTCAGTCACTTTGCAGCATGTCAGCCTTAACCCAAAGTGTGCTTTCTTGGCTCCAGCAGCTGCTGTCCATGACCTCTCCTCCACACTAAACAAGACACTTACTTTGACAGGGAGCTTCATTTTTCAAAATCAGTCAGTGCCAGTATCTAACAATGTCAGGTCTGTGTTCATCTCACGGATGGTGCCAGATCCTCAGGCAAGTACCAAGTGCAATGATGAGCACAGACACAGAGCTCCTCTGTCTGAGCTGAGACACGCCAGTGACTGGCAGCCGAGAAGGAAGGGGGTTAACAAAAGCTGAATTCTTTTTTCTCTGAAAATGTCTAAAATGGACCCACAAACCAAAATTACAAAATAATTACACTCCACCTTGAGGTGAACACAAAAAGGTTATTCACTACAAAGCCCTAGCAACCATCTTAGCCTTAAAGGAAAATAAAGCAGACTGCCAAAGCAGTAATGAAATGACACACAACTACTAATTTCATGTCTGTTTTTCAGAGGTCTGTAGTAATAACCAGTAATTCCTTACAAAGCATCCATTCTTGCTTCCTAATTCCTACCTAGGGATATTAAAAGGCTTAACCATTCCCTGGCTGTCTCCTTTAGAAAGATAATGCCCAATTTATGCCTTAAGTATAGGTAGGCTTATTATTTTTTAAGGGAAAAAAAAAATTTAGGCCAGGAGTTAGAGGTTGCCCAACTCTTCTTTGCTATTATAACTTTTGATTTGGAGGGATGTGACCCCACAGTGGGGTTCTGGGGCTCCAGAG
>JANRGV010000054.1:3360257-3370401 GCA_024734035.1 Alethe castanea
TCTCCTCCCCTGCAGGGAATATTTCCTGACATTTGGAAAAGAGAAATGCTTCTCACAGAATTCAGCAAAATCCACAGCCTCTCACTGGTGAATTCAAGGCACAATCTGACAGAAAACACCATTCTAATCCCAAGTCAGGAATGGGGACTTACTGAGATATTGAGCCTGATCTTGACATAACACAGGCAGGAAGGCCAAGGGTGAGACTGCTGCAGTATTTCCTGACATTTGAATCACAGGACCTGCCTATAAAGAAAAAGTAGTGCCTTTCACAGTTCAAAATGGGAAAAAAACCCAAAACCAACTAGTCAGATGTACATAAAAATTTTATGGGAAATGCTGACTGGATTGGTTTTCTTCCGTTCTTCTTCAGGTATTTTATTTCAATTTTGACTACAAATTGGAGATTTTCATAAGAACAAAGGTTTGTTCTGATTTCTTTCTACAAAGTGAAAAGAAAGTTCATTTTACTTTATTGTTTTCTGTTTCTCAGGTATATCTATCATGCCCATTTGATCCTGGATATTCAATGGACAATGAAGCAATTTAGCCTGGTAGAATAAGATGACTTTTAATTATAGCTTGAATATCTAAGTCTCAGAGGGAGGCTTAGATATTCAAGCTAATTTCAGATTAGAAGTCTAATGACTTCCAATTACATATTTATTGTTGAACTTGACCAGACAATGCAGCAGTTTTGAACTAGCACTGCCAAAACCTGTGAATGAGTAGGAAATGTCACAGCCTTGAAAAAGTCTGTGCACCTTGTCAGATACTGGCTTGGGCATGAAAACCTGGCGCTGGAGACTTGAATACAAACTCCTTTATAAAAAGCACCTCATTGAAATTGCAAGGGCAGAACAGAGTTGAACAGACAGTTGCAGTTATCCTGTCTGTTTATACTGCTGCTCTCGGAGGAATCTGAATTCATCATCCCAGCTGAATCTGGGAGATCTCCAGGAGCAGAGCAAAGGAACATTTCTGCATCCAGCTCTGTGAGGAATCAGGAGTACCCCGGAATGGGCTCTCACTGGATCTGGGATGTGACAAAACAGCATTCTTGAGTGAAAACAAATGCTGGAACACTGCTTTTCCTGGAAGACTTACTTGGAAGCACAAGCAGAAGAGTTCCTCCACCAAAAGTGACCTTCCTGTCACCACTAGACACACGGTGACAAGGGTCTTTACAGAAACCACTGCAGAGGAACTGAACAGATTCCCAGGGGCTGCTGAATTCCTGAGTTAAGGACTCTCCCAAACCCAGCCAAGTGTCTTCCTGTGCTGGTGATGGCATCCACAACAATTTAATTCTGTTGCTTAAAATTTTGCTAAACTAAATCTTATCATAAATGGCAGTATTTAATACTTTTCTTCCCACAACCGTTTATCTTTTCTCTGTAAAAGCAAACAAGTCTTCTATTTCACTTTTTTCCCCATTTAAGTTATTTCATGGCTACAAAAACACAGTATTTAGTATTGCAGCATTTCTCTGCAATCATTGTTGTGTCAATATACTGATTATAAAAGAGAAAAAAATATTTGTCTGAATCATTCCATGCCATGCCATGCCACACAGTACATTTGAGAAGGGTTGAGAAGGGTTAAGAAAAATCAATAATGAAAAGGTTTTCAGTCTTATGGACACTCAACAAAAGAGAGACAAGAATACAGAAGTGTAATTATTAAATTATCCGTATTCACTTACTTGGTTTTACAACAATTCTTGTTCCTTGTCCAAAAGTTAATTTCTCAAAGCCTCCTCTGTTCACACAGCCAGAAAGTGCTTTGCAAAAACTGTCCAAAGAAATGTATTTGCCTTTTTAACTCCTCCTTTCCAGGAAGAGAAACCAGCTAAACAAAATTGGGAGTGGTGAATTATAATATCCATAGTTTATTATGGAATAAAACTCATGGTTTAACTAGAGACATCACCATCAACCTGTTACACCTAATTGTATGTATCCCCTCCTTTTCTTTCTCCTTTAAACTGGAAACAGATTTTTTTTTTTCACCAAGGAGCAATTCTCACTCCATCTCAACTGTATGTCTACTTTCAGCCATTAAAACAATTACAAGGCAATCCTTCACTAGGGAAAAACACAACATTTTCCCCCCAGTAGCTTATTTCCATTTGTGAACATGAATTTCCAGTTGCAGGGAGAACTTAGAATAATGATGTGTGCAGTAATAAAAACCTTAATGGACTCAGTTACTACTGGTACCTCATATGCTGGCAAACATATCTGGCTTAAAATTAAAAGGAGCTGCTCCCTGTGAACACTGCCAAAACACACTGCAGCAAATTGCTTCTCCTTCTGTTAAAGGCTTGTGCCACATCCAATCTCACAGGCAGGAATAGTCTCATCCAAATCACTGAACCACTATAGTTGAAATGAAAGCTGCTTTGCATTTATTTAACCTGCAGCTAAATGAAAGTTGGGTATTTCTAAAAACCACTAAGTTCTTACCTGCTCCTACTGACAGTCTGATAGTCTACCTCAGGATGAAAATCCATGGACACTGGTATTTTCTGAACACTAAAACTGCTGGTTGCCAAAAAAACCCGAAGAAAAATTGTTGGAAGATAAAGACACTTGAGAAAATTCCCATCAATGGATTTCAGTGATAAGGGTCTGGTAAGGACATGCATAAATTCTTCACAGCCTTTGCTATCCCAGTGATTTTAAAGCCTATGTTAGATATAAATTAAACACCAAATTTCTTGGAATATTGAAATACTAGTATTCACATAGCATTCACCACTTCAATTCTGGAAACTTAGAATAAGAAAGTTCCCAAATCATCAGTTAATCTCCATAGGGAACAAGTACTGGACATCTTTGCCCAGATCTACCTGCCTGCAATCCTCAGAACCACAGGCACTTCCTTCCTAAAGCCTCTCAGGATTCTTTCTGGCTTTGCTTTTATGCCCATTTCTCATTCACATTTAAGCCCTTGATGTTCACCTCTGAAGGTACACCTTGGCAAACCTTTACAAAATCCTGGCCACAAAAACTTCTGATCCATGACAGACTTTCTCCCTATTTATTAAAAAAAAGGAGTAATTGTCAAATGCTTTTTTCAATTTCTAATGGTAAAACTTGTAAAAAACTTGATTTGAAAAGAAACTGACACTCTGCAGAACATGTTCAGGGAAATGAGATATCTTGAGAGACCAGAAACATGTCCTACACATGTGAGTTATCTAAATTTACTACAGTCCTAGCGTCCTGTATACCCAGTAGGAAAACATGGACATTTTACAAGTACAGTTCTCATCTTGGGGTTATTAACTCTGAAAAAAACAACACTTCAAAAAGCACTGAAGAAGATGGAAGCAAAATCCCCTTGGGATGGCAGATTTGACCTGGAATATTTTGCATGAAAGGGAGTAAACTGGACTCACAAGTCTGACAGTTTCAAGACGAATATTTACTTACTCTGTATCCAAAGTGTGACACATCCACTAACACTTGGTAGTTGGAAAAATTGTCATTTAGGAAAAAAATTATCTTAAAACTCCTGAATCACAGATACATAGCATGGTTTGGGTTGAAATGGACCTTAAAGGTCATTTCAATCCAACCCCCCATGGGCAGGGATGTCACTCACTGGATCAGGCTGCTCAGGGCCCATCCAACCTGGCCTTGAACACTTCCAGGATTGGGCCAAAGCTCATCTCAGTATTATAAAGTTCAGTTTTTGATATGTTTCTTTTGGGCACTTACCTGGATAAACAGAGAGTTTTGTCCCTTTTCCAAAAGTCAGCGTGTTGTAGCTACCTCCGGAGTTTCACGGTGACAAAGAGCTTTACTAAAACTGCTGCCAGTAGCTTTTGAGTAAAAGGAGATTTTCAACTTTGATGTGTGCTCATAGATCTCTCAGGGTGTTTCTTCTGAATCTTCCTAGGTAAAAACTGAGCAACCTGATCCAGAGAAGGTGATGAGGTCTAGAGAAGGGGGTTGCAGTGAGGTGATCCTTAAGATCAAACCAAACCATTCTATGATTAAAATGATTGAAAAAATTCTCCTGACAATTCCATGCAGTGAATCCCAGAGCTGTGGGATCCTATCTCACCACCCAGCTCACATCTATCACAGAGGAGATTGTGGTCCATCCTTCTGGGATAGCAGCAGCTGCAGAAATCAGAATAATTAACTGTGAGCATGAAGATGAACAAGATAAAGCAAGACAGGAGTGAAATTTTCCTACAGCACTTTGTCCATGCACCTCAGTTAGTGCTTATCTTATCACAGCTTACAGCAGCCTGCACCATCAGGCATCTCACATCAAAACTGTCTAAACTCCTCATCCAATGGTCCCCATCCTATGAACAGCATCAAAATGATGATGAAACCTTAGGGATTTATTCCTCTCTAAGGTATGAATTTGCTTTTGTTGTCACATTTCCAGTTTTGGGTAAAATAAACAAACCCAAACCCAAACAATGAAACAACAGTAAAACCCAAAACCAAACTAAACCAAACAACAAAACCACAAACACTTCTATAATCTCCTTGTATAACTAAAATGATAGACAGACCATCTACAGAGCAACTCAGGCCCACTTTCTGCCTCTATTTTCATTCCAACAGATGCACAAAGATTTCTAGACACTGGCATTGCAGCCTCTGAATTCAGTATTTTCTCTTTCTGGCCTGCACAAGAGCAGCTACACATCAGTAACTCTGACAACTTGCATGCAAGCAGAAGTGTGGAATATACTCAGAAAATTCTTTTTCCTTCACATTGTTTTTTCCTTATTTCTCTTCTATTATACTCACTTGGATTTACCTTCAGAGCAGTCCTTGTCCCAAAGCTGAGTGCATTGCCATTTCCAACATTTCCAATGCTACGGAAGTTAGCACAAGACCACCTCAAAATGCCACTCTGAACTCTGATTCAAAAATCTGTGGAAGCCACACAATTCCAGGAACCTTCTTCTGTTGCTTTGTAGCTACTCTGGAATAATCAGGTTCTTTACATCCTTCAGAATACCTTGACTTTATTATTAAACTCTTCCTTGACAGAAAAATTATTTTCTCAAAACTGGTATATCACAACTGTAAGAAACTTCACAAAAACTCAAGAAATTTTGCAAAAACCTGAACTCAAAACTTGTTGAGTCCTTCCAACTAGAACATGAAGAATCACTTGTTTCAACCTGGTTCTTTAAGGCACTTCTCAGTATTAATTCCAAGATTTCCATGTAGAGCAGCTGCTTGAGATAACCACATGCTTCTGCTCCAACCACTTTTATACTCAGAGTTCCCCATTAGCCTTTCACTCTAAAACTACAAAAGCTCCTGTTTTTCACTGACAGGGCTGTAGGGGCTGCTCTGGTGCTGCTGAGAGAGAAAGCACTGAAAGCAGGATAAATTGGTCATTTTGGCTGCAGGGACACTGGATTGCTGCTCATGATCCACTGAGGACAAGAACTGATTTGCTCCTGTCTAGTTTAGCTGGAAACCAAGAGATTCCATGGAGATGTTTTTCCCATTTGGACTGGCTCTGCCTATTGCTCATATTTAAGGAGAAATAACCTGTCTTTTAGACAAAAAAGAAAAGAAAATGAACAAGCTCAGGAGTTCTTATGCTGATTGGGTTTTAGTGTGTGATATAATCCCTTGACCTAAAGTAAGCTGATATTTGCCTCAAGTGTTTTCAGTACCACAGAAAGGTTTGTAAAAGAAATTGAGTTTAAAAAGAAGGGAAGCAAAGCAGACTGATGCATGTCATTCATTTTTCATCTCATACACTGCTTCTATATATTTTTCAAATTCCTGATGTATAGGAAAAAAAGCATTGTAAGATTTTAACCCAAATTTTCGTTTCTCAAATGTAACTTCAAACTCTTCCACACAGGACAAACAATTCCATATGGTGTCTCTCTCTCTGAACAGGCAGTAGCTTCCCAATCCTTTCTCATGTAACACTGGAACTGGCAACCACAACCAGTTTGTCCAGTCAGAAATAGGTCTGAATTTGCAGAATGACATCAAACTGAAAACATTTGATTTAGTAGCAAGGATCTCAGTTGCTACTGGCCTTCAAAAGTTAAATGAACTTGAATAAAAATAAAATTTAAATAATAATAAGAAAAGTAATTTAAAATTAATAAAAAACTAAAGTAAAATAAAAATTAAAGTAATAAAAATCAAATAAAAATTGCCACTTGTGTGTATTAAGTTCATTTAACTGCACAGGGAATAATGTGATATAATTTGCTCATATCCATCCATTTCCAGTGTTTTTTTCTACTCTTACTCTGTTCTGAATGGTATATCTGGGGAGATGCCTCATTGCTATATTAGACTAAAGCTTTGAAAGCAATTGCTGTAAGCAGAATTCTACTGATTATCTTAATTTCACTTCCCCAAACTGGCTGCTGTAGTTGCCAGGGAAGTGATTTGTGCTTCTGTTCATTTTTTTTCACATTTTGGAATTGTAAATGGGAGCAAATGGAAATATCATCCCCACAATTCTCCAGGCAAAGAGGAGCAGCTCACCTGAAAACACTGTCAGCCGAAATCCAGACACAAAATGGAGTGTCTCAATGAACGTGCCCACAGCAGCTCAGCCCTTTACAAAAACACCTCCTCCATCCTCTCATGAAATTTAAGGTGTTTCCATGGCAAATTATGATTTTTAACTATTCCTTATCACATAGAAGTATTGATAACGTTTGTTTTTAAGTGATTTGAGAATTATATGCAGGGATTAAATATTTAAAGCCATGCAAGATCCATGAAAATATCAGCACCTCTAAAACCAGCCATGCTTTTCCTGATATGGTAATTATGCTTACTGACATGATAGTGATGAAATCAATAATTCTGTGCTGGTTTCTAAAATAACTGAATAATGCAGATTTTCTGAGAGCAAAAAGAAAATTTATTCAAAATGTTTACTTTTCCCAGGAATGCAATCTCTCTTTCTGTGTCCCACTCAATACAGAAGAAAAATATTCTGCATGGATATTCAGGATCAGTTGAAAAAAAATCTGGGCATCCCTCCCAGAATAGCTTAGTCCATCACTTCTGCTCCAGTCAAGCAGTCTCAAAGTACATTTACTTGCAGCAAACAAAAAAAAAGGAAAAAATTAGAACCAGTAGCTGATCGTATTTTCTTCTTGGCTGGTAAGAACACCCAGGATTTTGTCTTTACTCAGGGTTATTATGACTAAATTGAAGTGCTTGTGGCTCCTGCACAGCAGTAACTCCCAGTGTCAGTGTAACAGCATTTCACAAAATAATCACTTTTTAACATGTCCAGGTGAGTTTTTCTCTGTAGGTCAGCGACAGCACAGGTGGCATTTGGAGTTTTCCCAAGTGCCATTCCCAAAATTATGGACAGCATAGTGAGGAAGAAAGGAAGCAAAGGAAGGGAAGGAAGGAATGACTATTGCTCAACTTAAAAATTAAGTGATAGGAAACCTTCATGCCTGTCCATGCAGAAATTATTTCTGTACAAATTCATTACCTTTCCAAGCTGTACCTTATGTGCAATCCTACCAATATTTTCAGCTAAAAGCTGGATGAGACGAGGAAGGAAAAACAGCTGAAAAGCAGCAGATCACATCACGAAACAGTTTTCAACATCTCACCCAGATTTCCAAATACACAAACTTGCTCAACAAATGGGAACTCTCCCACTAATGCTACTTAACATATGTAATTGGAAAACTTTATGTATTTCTATAAAATAGATAGAAAAAGATGTATTAATTGAAATTAATTTAAAGACAAGAACAGGCCAGTTCTGTGTATTTAAATAATTCCATCCCCTTCCAACTCCCTGCACCACTTTGCTACAGAACAAGATTTAAGGAATTTAATTTCTTTCTCCTGTTTCACAGAGTGAATTACCCACCAAAGGATAAATCATTTTCCCAGAGTCCCACACCTAGTGACCATGTCTAAGGCTGTCCTTTGAAACCCACCCTCCCCTTGTTGCCTGTTCCATTAGACCCCTCACAGCTGTTCAAAGCACAGCCGTGGTTTTGTAATACCTAAAGGAGACTGACTCCAAAGCACAGCCCCCTGAATTCCCAGCTGGATTAAATTAAAGAAGTATTATATCCACAAGTTTGTGCCATGCAAACACACTCACCTGTTGGCAGAAAGAGCCAGGTCCACAAGCAGAACTTGATGTGAGAAACCCCTCGGCAGACACCTCATCCAAGGACTGGAGTTCCTGAGGGCAGCTCAGCTGCAGTCCTCCTGCAGGAAACAACTTCCTCACAATATCCTTATCCCGGGGCACCAGGCACTCTGGCACTTGCATTCCCTTATTTTCTTATCAGCTTCTTCATTGCCTACAGCCAGAAAGCTTGAGCTGCATTCCTTGCTGGTTCAGACTTGCTGCTTGCTTAGCCAGACATCTACACCTTTGGAAGATCTGACTTAGGTATAACAGCTTTTTGGGGCACAAATGCATCCCTTAATCCCATCAAGACCTGTTTCCTCCAGCCCAGGAAATTTTGAGCACTAAGTTTCTTGAATAATTTTGAGTTTAAAACTCCTTTAGAAATACTGAGGAATTCTGAAAGCAGTGCTGCAGTGCTTCCCATATTCTACTCCATTTCTTCTGTTACAAATCACTTCCAGCTCTAAGCCTGCTTTAGTCTGAAGTTTCAAATGAAGCTGCTCTGAATCTCACTGGAGTTTTTCAGCTCTTTAAGCTTCCTTGACTTTCTAATGCCTGTATCACTTAGCAAGAGTTTCCAACTGCACCTGCAGGCAAGGCCAGAATGCAAATGAAGAGCAAAGGAGTTAAATTTGTGGCATGTGCAGACGCAACACTTATTGTGGGGCTTCAGAGTTTCTTTGATTGGTTAGTTTTTTGGTTTTTTTCTGGATGAACACTTTGGCCAGAAGGTGTCAGGAGAGATCGGAGAAAGAAGTTCAGTTTACATCAATAGATCTAATGTTACCAGGGATTTTTAGTACTTGGGGAAACAGAACACACTGGTCAGAATATGACCATCATATGCAGGAATATTATTATTACATTGTATTTTTAATCCTGCATTTATCATCTTATCAAAACATAAATGTTTATGTGACGAGAAAGTGAAAAACAGTCTGTTTACCCTCTCAAATAAGTTGAAATTAAAAAGAAGATTATGAGGAAATCAAATTTTTTTGAAAAAGGGGGGGGCATATTTTTAACTTTATTCCATGTATTTTAATTACTTCTAGCGAATTAACACTCATAGAAGTTTTGAGGTTTTCTTTGAGTATTCTTTTAAATATATGCTCATCCTTCCTCCCAAACACAAGCCTTGCAGCCAGGGCTGCAGCAGCTCCAGTGAGGGGCACAGGCAGAGCTCTGACACTCAGCTCAGACTCACAGCAGGAAGAAAGGAGCAGCATCAGCCACATCCCCTCCAGATCCATCTGAACTGCAACTGGCAGCACCCTGCCCTGTGCCCCTTTGGCAGGAAAGCACTAAATAAAGCCCAGGTTAGGTTGCTGTGCTGTGCCCAGAGGCAGTCAAGGGTCTGAGGGTGAGGAGTTCTGGCCCTAGAACACTGTGGGGCACCACATGGGAAAAGCTCTGAGGATTTCTGCAAGGGCAAGGTAGAGGCTTTGATCTGTGCCAGTTCAGGGAGCTGAGCTGCAAAGGGATCAGATAATGCAGAGATGTTGACACTGTCCTGAACTTCTCTTTCTGTCACATTCTTGCCGGCTCTGGGAAAGCCAATGCACTGAAGGAATGAGACTGGGAGTCCTGCTGGTTCTGCCAGAGCCATTCTGGCTCCATCATTTGTGTCTTGGGCTTAGCAACCTTTCAGATACTGAATCTTTCTTAGATCATTCCCATACATTTCTGAAGAAGCAAGAGAGGTTTAGACTGGAAACATAAACACTTGTCTCTCTGGATATAAATAAAAACATGAGAGAAAATGCAAAATATTCTCCCTGATACTCAGATTTCCGTGTTCTTCCTGATGCTTCGCCATGTAGCCTCTGGGAAAGAGGTTTATTCTTTCAGGATGCATTTAATGTTCTCTGCCAGAAGAGAGAGCCCTCACCATTTTGAGTTGCTCAGCAGGGCAGATGTCAGATACCACACTCTGCATGAGACTGTCACAGTTTGAAACACAGGTGTGTGCCAAAGAAGGCGGGAATTTTCATGA
>JANRGV010000054.1:3370501-3381324 GCA_024734035.1 Alethe castanea
TTAAGAAAAGGCTGGACATGGCACTTGGTGCTATAGTCTAGACTCTGAGTTGAGGTGTTAGGACATAGGTTGGACTCAATGATCTTAGAGGTCTCTTCCAACCTCATTATTCTGTGATTCTGTGATCTGTAATCCATGAAGTCCATGGTGGACGCAGAGATCCATTTGCAGCCCAGGAGAGAAGTGCTTACATGGGAGAGGGTGGGTGCCAAAGAAAGCTGTGACCAGGGGGATACCCAATATAGAGAGAGTGGGGTCCTGCTTCTAGAGATAGAGAGAGAGGGCCCTTGCTACCAAACTAGAGCAGCCTCTCCTTAGAGGACTGCACCCTGTGGATGGGTGACCCACACCACAGCAGTTTTAGAAAGACTGTTTGCCTGTAGGAAGGATCCCATGGCATTGCAGAGAAAAGATTCCTCTCCCTCAGTGATCAGAAAAAGATACTGGTGAAAAACAGACCAAAACGCCCATGCTCTGTCTCCCTGCATTGTTGGTGGGAAGGAGGGAGGAGTTGAGGGGATAAAGGGTGTTTTAAAGGCTTCTTTAACTTCTCATTATTGTCCCCTCTGTTTAAATAAACTTATTTTGTACCTTTAAATTTGAACCTGTTTTGCCCTTAGAGTATTTTTTCTCCCAGTCCTTAATTCATGAGCCCTTTGTTAATAGTTTTCCCTCTGCTCTGCCTAACTGCAGCAGTAGAGGGTAAGCAAATGATTTTTGTGGCCTGGCATTTAGCCAGTGTCAAACCAGGATGAGGAGGTGTTGCACATTGACCAAATCCTTCATGAGAATAAAGTTCTGCATCATTAACCCTATCTGGACCTCGATGGCCAGAGACAGGCTCAACCTCTGAGACTCTGCAGCTTCAAGAGCCCATTCCTGCCTTTTCTAACAAAGGAGAGGCTCGTTGAGTCTGTGCCCATCATGATGGGAAATGAAGGCTCTCATGATGACAAAGGCTGAAAGCTTCTGGCACCAAGGGGAAGGCTCTTGCTTCACATGATAATTTGCAGCCACAGAGTAGACTCAGAGATGTCCTAGGAAATGATGAGCTGGGAGCTCTGTCCAATGAGGTGTCCAAGCCCATCACTCCTGAGCCACAGAGGACACTTTCAAAAGACTTGCAATACTTATTGCAACTGCAGTCTATTACCGCTACTTCTCTTCCTTGTGGTGCTAAAGACAGGGCAATGGGAGACCTGGGAAGCAGCAGAATAGCTCTGGGAATGATGCCTTAAAGACCCAGTAATAAAACAACACCCTTTTGAGACAATTTTAGTATAGGAGGTAACATATAGACTCATCTTTATTGGAGGCCTCCAAGGGACAGATATGGAAAAATGCCCACCCCTCAAAGACTGAATATAGTTTTAGAAGTTTAGCAAATTAGCATAATTGACACGAATCCCCAGTTAGAAGCACAAGTGATAAAGTCATTCTCCTCTTTTGGTTCCAGCTGTTCTGTAGCCCTTCTTTAGGATAGGAACTAAACTTTGTTTATGAAAATATGTCTGGGGAGAGGATTTCAACCTTGGCTCCCAGGAAGAATCAAGATAGGATAGGTGCCTTGGATTGCCGGGGTTTGGAGCCTCTGGAATGTATTTTGTCTTTCTGCAAAGAGTAGGGAAAGGGCAGGGAAAAGTACTGAAGCTAGCTAGGAACTCTGTAATTAATTATTTAACAATAGTCTACAGAGCTATGAATATGTATGAAGGAAATATAAAAGCAAAAATCATTCTGGCATCAGAGTGGTTGGAGGAATGGGTTAAAATCAGAAGTGAGAACTGCAATCAAGTGAGAAAGCAGTGGGAAATGTGGGTAGGAAACATGTGAGGAATGGTATGAACAAGACAGGCTTAATAATAAGAAACCAAAGGGCTGAAAAGGGTGCACTCTGAGAGTGTGCATATACACAAGGATTCCTGTGGGGGAAAAGAAAATCCTCTGGGAAATTACCATGGCTGAGTGCCTTTACAGTGCCTGTGCAGAAACACATGAAGTAGGGGAGCAAACACGAGACATTAGAGCTCCACCAGTCAATGCTGGGCAATGGACATGCTCATAGACAGCAGGGAGAAGTGGTGGGACAGCTCATGTGAGCCAGGGAGGGAAATGTGTGGTGCACTCAGGTCTGGGCACATGGCCTGGGCTCCTCTCCAAGAGAGGATCCTGAGTTAGGTTGAGTTGAGTTGAGTTGAGTTGAGTTGAGTTGAGTTGAGTTGAGTTGGATTGAGTTGGGTTGGGTTGGGTTGGAAGGGCCCATAAAGATCATCCACTTCTAATCCCCCTGACCTGGGCAGGGACCCCTTCCACTATCCCAGGTTGCTCCAAGGACAGTCCATCTTGGCCTTGGATGCTTCAGGGATGGGGATGCTCTGGCCAATATGTGCCAGGGCATCATCAGTCCCACTGCCCAGAATTCCTTCCCAATATCCCATCTAACCCTGCCCTCTGGCAATGGACAACCATTCTGCCATGTCCTGTCACTCTGGGCACTTTTCCAATGTCCCTCTGCAGCTCTCTTGAAGCCCCTTAGGCACAGGAAGGGGCTCTGAGGTTTCCCCAGAATCTCCTCTGCAGGCTGGGCACTCTCAGCTCTCTCAGCCTTTGAGTTCTAGCTCTGTGGGCTGGAGGCAGAGCTGTGGGATCATGGACATGTGGTGGGAGACCTTCCAGGAGCACTGTAGTGACTGAAGCCAGGCTTCAGGGAAGACAGGCTGGGAAGGCAAGGGGGTGGGCATTGTCCTTTCTCTGAGAGAACAGCTGGAATTTGTGGTGTGCAATGAGCCAGCTGACCACAGATGGGTCAGGTTTAGAGGCCACATCAGCAGCAGGGACACTCGGGTGGGTGGCTACTACACATCACCTGATGGGGAAGAAAAAGGCAAGGACTTCTTAAAACAAATGGGGCATTCCTGGGCTCCGTTCCTCATGGGATGCTTGAAGCATGTCAAGTGTCTGATGGCAGGGCAGCACAGCTGAGCACACACACTCAGGAGTTTACTGCAGTGTGCTGATGCAAACTTGCTGACGCAGGTGGCTGGAGAGCTGGACCTCTACTTGCCAGTGAGGAAGAATTGGTGAGGGATGTGAGGTGATTGGGGCAGCCTTGGCTGCAGTGACCATGCACTGTTTGATCTCAGGATCCAGGGAGAAGAGAGCAATGCAAAACCAGAACTGGAACCCTGGGCTTCAGGAGAGAAGAAGAATCTGGGCTCTTCAGGGATCTTCTGGGAGGAACCCTGTGGGTTATGGTCCTGGACAGAGGAGGGATCTAGGAGAGCTGCTCATTTTCAGAGATTAGCTCCTTGAACCTCATGAATGAGGTTCTCTTGTCAAAGCAGTAAGTCAAGCATTGTGTCAGAAGGCCAGAATGATGAGCAAAGGGCTCCTGAATAAACTCATGCAGGGTAAAAGCAAAGCAAGCATAAGTGCTTCTTCAGCCCCTGTTCTGATATGTATAGCTGAGAGATTCCTATTGGGAAGTACCATTTCTGATCTCCAGGTCTTGTTCTTCATTCATCTGTTCCTGGCCATTGTAGGATCTGAAGTTAAAAGGATCCTTGGTCTTACCAAAAGCCCCCTTTGTGCTCTGAGACAAGGAGAAGAACATAATGCTGAGCTAAAATGGAAACAAATAAATACAGAAGGTTTCTGCCCACTTGTTCAACTGGAGCTGGAGATCAAATGTCTAAAATGATCTCTTTGCAAGAGCCAAGATCTCAGGGTGAATGGTGAAGCAATTGGTTTTGGAAAAATAGGAAGGTTTTCCTGCTGTTAGAGTAATTCTGGGAATCTAATTGGTGTATGTGCAGAGTTGTCTGAGGAAAAACAGATGAGGTAGGGCCAGCATGTTTCCTCCTTCAAGAGAAGGGAGGAAGACAGTTTTTGTGTGGTGGTTCAGTTGTTTTCAGTTACTGTGGTACGTATTCCACACTGTGCTAGACACTTCTACAAAAACATCTGCGGTTTTTTTCAGTGCCAGGTGATGTGTCCTCTTTCATGTCTTTGAGGAGCTCCCTTTTGTTTTTCTGTGACTCTACACAGCTCTGCTTCTGAACATCTAACACTGTACCAGAGGATTCCCTAAATTAAAAATAACATTATCATCCTTGCTGTTTTTGGCAGATTGAGTAGTTAGTATTAATGTTATTGAAATATTGCCCCGATTTGTATCTGGGGAGGAGTCATCTGGGCTTAATAACTTTATATCTATTTTCATTCTGTATTCCGTGAGCGCTTCTGGACCTTCTTTAAGCACATCTGTCCTTAAAGCCTATTTGCATGTCAAAGAACAAAAATCTGTTCATGTTTAGAAATTGTTCCAAAAATATTTTGGTTCAGCTGATGATGACTCTCTTTGCATTAATGACCAAAATAAACTTATTTACTCAGCTATTTAATTTTAATATTTATTAATTGAGTTCTATTTTTATAAGGGTCATATGAGGTTTTGTCCCAATTAGATCAGCATTTTTTCCCCTTAATTTTTTTTAATCTTGTGAACTGATTAATTTACCACTGAGTTAGCCAATATTTAGAGTTTTGATTTATTTGTATGTGCTTTTCAGTGAGTTTCTATGTGGGGAACATCTGGTTATAGCTGACAGAAATTGGCTTTAACTTTGACTTTTATCTTACTTTAGTCATTTTGAATAATGATAGCCTGGAACTGTGGAGCATTTTCCTAATCCTCAGATGCAGTTCTAAGACACAAAACGCAAATACCATTATTTCATCCTGTTTGCATTGTTGTTGTTCCGAAGGATAGAGGTGTGTTTCTCATTTTTAATCAATGCTTATAAGAGCAATGCTGCTATTTCCCATTGGTAATGGGCATGTTCCTCTGCTGTTCTCATGAGTGTGTCATTTTTTTTTTGTCTTCCTTGTTGCTTGAGTCCTGCAGGAAAGCTGGGGAATGTGCTGATGTGATGTTTTCAGTCAATTCAACCCTTGGCATGAAAAAGAGAACAAGCCCTAAACACCTCATGCAACAGGCCTGGGCACACAAAGGCGCCTTTCACATCCCCTGCCCTGGCTGGCAAATCTTCCCAGAGCAGTGAGACCTCACCCTGCTCCTCACTGAGATCTCTCAGGCAGTTAAACAGCCACTTTCTTTTTGAGTGGCCACAGAGACACACCTGTGCTCACAGCCCCCCACAAGCCACACATGCTTGCACTTCTTTGCTTTAAAACCTCCATTCTGCCTTTCTTTTTTCTATCAATGTCCTGGAGCAGTCTTGGTTTGAAAGACAGATGTCTGCCATGGGAAGTGAGAACCTCCCTTGGAATGGAAAATATGACCCCTGTCCCTCTGAATTATTATGACTTTGAAATTAAGGGGCTTCCAGGCAATAAGATGGGAAAAGAAACACCGGTTCTTTACCAGTCTGTGTGTGTATAACAAGGCAAAGAAACAACAGCACCAGCAGCAGCACCAAACAGAGGCAGAGCCCAGTCCCAGCTGCTCTCGGCTGCAGGCACTTTCCCCTTGGGTGCAGTTCCGGGCACAGCCAGCAGGGGCGCTGCTGGCTCCCGGCCGGGCAGGGCGGGTGCGGTGATTGCCCTGCAGGGGGCGCTGTGGCGCGAGCTCGGCCGCGGCTCCCTCACGCGGTAATGGCGGCTCAGGCGGGGCAGGAGAGGGGAGGTGGCTCCCTTTGCAAAACTCACAGGCAGCAGCCGGTCTCAGGGCCACTCTGGGTGGCGAAATGTGCTGTAGCAGGAGCCTCAGAGTGGAGAGCTGGAACCGCAGAGGTGAGCAGACCCTGGTGGCAAAATCTCTGAAGCTCCCTCTGGAACCATAAGGGGTTGGGTGGACACAGAGTGTTGAGTTAAAGTGTAGCAAAAAGGCCTAAGCAGCAGCAGAAAACAGCTGGGCAGTGGTAGCCGGCCTCTCACAAGGAGTGTGGGACCTTCCTTCCCTGAAGGGAGAGGAGTTGGGGGGCCCAGGCTTTCCCCAAGGCACTCAAGCAGATGGGGAGGGTCCTTCCCAGTGAGATCCTGTGTAGAAATGTCCCAGATTGCGTCAGGAGAAGGAGTGAAGTCCAAAACTCTGCAGTGGCAGCGAATTTACCCCACAGCAGCAGCCCAGCACCAACATCACAACCATCTCCACTCTGATCCCAGAGAGAGAGAGAGAAAGGGACAGAGACAGAGAGACACAGAGACAGAGAGCCCTGAGCCCAGCCCCTGATCCCCATCTCAGTCTCATGATATCTCTGCACTTCCCCAGAGAAAGCCCCCCAGCTAAAAGACTGCAGCCAGCTGCACCCATTCACCCATTCCCTCCTCCTCCCCATCCTGGCCACATCTTTTCTCTAAGTATAATCGTTCCCATCTCTTAGGCAACAGATGGGACAAAAATTCCCTGAGACAAAGGAAAAAAAAAAAAAAAAAAGAGAAAAAACCCAACCACCAGCAAGAGGAAATGAGAAAAGAGGGAGTCCTCCTTTCCTTTACAAATGGGTCCCTAGGCAGGTGAAAGCACATTCTGGAATCGTTTGTGCTTGGTTGTTGGAATTCTTCCTTCAGCCCTTGCTGAATGATCAATGCTTTCCAAAAGAAACTATCCTGGCCCTTCCAGCATAATGCTTCTTGCTCCCTGAAAAATCTCCATTTGTATCTTCACAAAAATATCTTCTGGGTGGTTGGGGGGGGGCAGGTGGAGAAACAGCTACTCTGACCTTCTCTCTCTGAACATCCCAATTCCATCACACACTCACCAGAGGCTGTGCCCAAGGCTTTTATTGATAGAAACCTGGTTCTGGATATATCTGTCAAGAAGGCAACTCTTCTCTGACTGTGGTGGGAATTATCTTCTTCTCTGGACAGAAACATCCTACCTTAATTTTCTAACAAAACAGAGGAGAGATACGGGTGATGGATTCCCTGGAGACACTACAGGTGACCACAGAAAAATAGATATTGAAGGTGAAACAGTAAGTCACAATGTCAGCTATGGAGAGGACAATTAAAAGTACTGATTTGAAAAGTGAGCTGGAATATCTGCTCAGGGAAGTCCCTGGGCTGCTGACACCTACAAGAAAAGAGAGATGGCAAAAGAAATCAAGTGGCATTTATCTTTGTGTTTGTAGCCTTTGCCAGACAGATGACATTGGCCTGACTGGCTGTGCTGTGTCGAATGGCTCTGAGATTAATCTGCATCAATCCTTCCTTAGACCCTGTGGGAAAATGACTGGGGACCTTGTGGACAGGAACTGGGGATACAATTAGAAGAAACTGAGGAGTTATACTGGCATCTTAACAAGAGTTGTAACAGTATGGAAATGGTGGGGTGAATCACAGTTGCTGCTCCCTGGATGGAATGCAGTTGGCATGACTGGAAACCCATTCCACCATGATTCCCCCCCACACCTGCTGTGGGGGATGGAATGGAGGGTGGGGCAGACAGAGGGGAGGCACCATGGCCAGGCTCTGTTGGAATCCTTGCAGGGAGGGGAACTTGATGGTATTTTGTACGGATAAACTGCATTCCACCTGTCAACCACCGGAGGCAGGGGAAGTCATCCCACTGCTGAACCAGTGGAAAAATCCCTCTCCTTAGATGAACTTGGCTCATTAAAGCCTAATAATAATAATAATATTTATGTACCCCTCCATCTCAAAGTTACCCACCCCTGAGGTGTGACCTCCCCTCACTGGGCTCGTGCTCTGTGTTCATTTTGGCTGTATCTTTAAAAGCAAAGCAAGAGAATTTTACACTCATCAGTAACACAGGAATGCATGACTAGAGTCACTCAAGCCCCACCTAAAAACAAAGAAATAGCATAAAAGTGGAGAATGGGGGAGAAGTTAGGGAAGACACCATTATAACTGCTGGGATCAGTGGATGGGCTGAACCTGTCTTCTCCCCCATAGGGACACCTGTTGGGTAAGAATCATCCTCTGTGTGCATTGAACATTTTATTGAAGATTAGAGCTTGTCTGTGCATTCCTTCAAGTATACGTTTGCAGTCAGACACTATCACTGACAATCTGTGAACCTTATTGTGTCATGATTTTATATTAATAAGGAATGTTATTCCGAAATTGTTCATGAATCCTTCCTGGACGCTGGCAGTCACCGGCAGCAGGGAACAAACTCCAGTAAAGGGGCAGACCTGCTGAGGGGTCTCCCTGAGGCTGATGGTGTTTCCTGACTGAGTCAGTCGAGCTGCCCTCTGATCCAGCAGGATGGCTCAGTGCAGGGACCCCTAAATGGGCACTGACAGGGTGGTTGGGCACAAGAGTCTCAGCTTTCCTGGGGCACTGACAGACAAATTAAACGCTAAGGGTCAAGTAAATCTCCCCCCATTAAGGGTTGAGGAAGCCTCCTGTTTACATGTGACAGAGCCAAAGGTGGGAATTGGGGCAAAGCCTGGGACAGCTGCCTGACCCTCTGGCATCTGTAGTTCATGGATAGGATGCCTTGGGCACTGTGCTCAGAACATAAGCCCAGGGATGCATTTGCACAGGTCTCCTTATGTCTTCCATGAAAGCCTACACTTCTAAAGAAAGAAATGAATGCTCAGTGCTCAGAAGAAGAACAGCTGTGTTTATTCACAGGGAGCCAGAGCTGGGAGTGCAGAGAAGGAGTTTTTCATCGTGTCCTGGGAAAGTCCATCTTAGCAGTGCAGTTCCTTGTGCAGTGCCACTCTTTCCTCAGATACAATTAATTGAATATTGTTATGTATTCCTGGAATGTTATTGTGAGACTCCCTAAACCTCATGAAGTACCCAAATGCAGTTGAGTTCTGTTGCATTTTAGGCTTTGAGTGAAGGGCAAAAAGGATTATGCAACATAGTTCCTCATGCAATGGAGAAACAAAAGAGAGACAGAGCACTTTATTTAAAGAAACACCACACTTACATAGGGTAGTATGTGAAAAACTAAATAGAAAGGACTCATTGGTCCAAGAAGGCAACACCTCTCTGAAAACATACTTTCTGCAAAATATCACAAGACACTCACAAGGATCTCATGCACCCTGCAGGTGTATAATCACTGTTATAAATTCTTGTCCTTGTGCAGGCTGAGAAAGGCAAGGATTCAAGGCTGCTTTTTCCCTGGTTCCCAGCAGCATCCAACAAAAGAGTTCTGCCTTTCCATGTAAAAACTGCAGCTCTTTCAGTGCTCATTGTATTTCTTTTTCACAATTTACCCACCAATGGTAACTAAGCACCACGTGACTGCTTGCTCTTTTCTCCTTCATTGAAGTGGGGAAAGAATTAGAAGGGTAAAAGTGAGAAAATTCATTAGTTTAATAAATAACACTTTAATAAATAAAACAAACACTGCATGTGTGACCAAAGCAAAGCAAGGAATTCATCAACTACTTCCCATCTACGGCCAAGAATTCAACCTATTCCAGAATAGCAGACATCCATCACGATTAATGGTTACATGGAAATAAAAATGCCATCACTCAATATCCACCCTTTCCTTCCTCCTCCCCATCTCTATATGCTGAGGATGATGCCCTCTGGCCTGGAACACCCCTCTGGTCAGTTGTGGTCAGCTGAACCAGCTTTGTTCCCTCCCAAATTTTGTGTACCCTAAGCTTCTCACTGGTAGGTGGAATGAGGAGCAGAAGAGGCCTTGACTCCATGTAAGCACTGCTCAGCAGTAACTCAAATATCCCTGAATTACCAACACTTTTTCCAGCATAGATTCAAAACATGGTCCCATTCTCGCTATTATGAAGAAAATTAACTCTACTCCCCCCACCTTTCTCCTGTCCCTTTTCCAAACTCTGCCCCTGGCCGTCCCTCTCCTCTCCTGGGCTGAGCTCCTGCCTGGCTGCAGAGGACTGGAGTGGAGCCACCCTTCCAGTATTTTGTCTTTCCCCCAAGGTATGCTGAGCTGGGAAGAGCTGGTGTAGTCTGGGCCTTCAGAACAACGAACACTGAGGTAAAATCTCAGTCTCAGTCAGGACTCATTCTTCTAAGCATCAGTATTGCAATCAGGAAGGATAAGGACATAGGAAGGAGGAGCTAGAGGTGCTGTAGAGACCAAAGCAGATATTCCCCAGCTGCCTAAGGCTGAAATCCAATGTTTATCCCTCTCAGCTAGTGGGGATTGGTGCAAATATTGGCTCTGCAGACAGTGCAGGACCCCAAACAAAAGCAAGTGGATATGGCCTGAAAAAACCTGTGACCCCATGGAGAGCTCCCAGTGGAGCAGGCTCCTGACAGGAGCTGTGCTCCCATGCAGTGAGTACCCAGAACAGAGGAGGTTTTCTGGCAGAGCCTGTGCCCCACAGAGGAACCACAGTGCCACAGTCTGCTCCTGAAGGGCTGCACCCTAGGGATTGGACCCATCCTGGATATGTTTTGAGGAACTGCAGCCAAATGGAAGAAGTTCACTGCATTCGAGAAGTTCATGAAGAAATGTCATCCACACTGAAGCAGGAGAAGAGAATGAGAAGGAAGAAATGAAGAGAAAACATGTTTTGAAGTGATTGTGAGTGACATTCCCCATCCCTGTGCAGTGATCAGGTGGAGGAGATGTTTCATGATTTGTTCTTGTTTCTCACTAACCTATATTGATTTGATTAGCAATGACATAAATTCATTTCCCCAGGTCCATGTGTTTGACCATGATGGTACTGGGACATATCTCTGTCCTCATCTGGACCAACAAGCCTTACTTGCATATTTTTCTTCATGTCCAGTAGAGGAGCACACTGAGAAAGCAGCTTGCTGAGCCCCTGGAGGACAACCAAAATCAACTCACCACACCTTCTTAACTCCTTCTTCCTCATCAGGTGCTCTGTAGCAGCCACCCAGAGCAATGTCATCCCTGCTGATCTGCCTTTGCTAAA
>JANRGV010000054.1:3406013-3428681 GCA_024734035.1 Alethe castanea
CGTGGGCCCAGCGCGCAGTAATACACGGCCGCGTCCCCGCGCCGGGGCCGCCCGAGCCACAGCGCGCTCCAGCGCCGATCTGCCGACACCGACACGTGTCCTGCCATGGCCGGCAGCTCTCTGACCCCTTTGTGAGCGCTCACGAGAAACTCGGGTCCTCTGTCCCGGAGTTGACGGTACCAGTAGATCGTTTCGCTGCTCTGGATTTGGGGATGTGAGCAGCTGATGTTGATGCCGGTGCCCTCGGTGGTCTCCAAGAATGGCTCCTGCTGCAGCTCGGCTCTGGCCACGGCCACTGTACGGGAGAATAGGACAATCACTTTTCTTTGTAGAAAATATCATGCAGGAGGAGATGGGGGAGAAGGACCAGAGCGAAACGGGATATGTTCTGATTATAAATTATAGAGGGATTATTTCATTGAGCCTTTTCCTTTGAGGACAGGAGTCAACAAGAAGTGGTTTGAGGAAAAATGAAAACGAAATGACGAAAATAGAATGACAGAGAGGGCTGGATTGATGCATACATGCATGTATGGATGGCTGACTAAAGACGTGGAGTAAAAAAGGCAAGCTAGGAAGAAATGACTTTAAGAGGAGAAGAAAGTATGACTGCAGAAGACACAATAGAGGGTAAATAAGAACAGAAAAGTAACAGGAGTGAAAGAGATCAATCTTGAGCTGGGGCCGGTCACACATAACCCGCTGAGCCGGGATCCCCCGGCCGCCAGCCCCGCGCACCGAGCAGCACCGCGGGCAGCGCCGCCAGCCCCGCGCCCCGACAGCGCCGCATGGCGCCGCTCCGCCGGCCGAGCATCGCTGTGCCCTCAGCCCCGGCTCTCTGCTGCGGCCCTGCCGCCTCCTCTGCCACGGCTCCGCTCCTCTTCTCTCCACCGCCCCCAGCTCCGCCCCAGGGCAGAGCACGGAGGGGAGGCGAGCGCGGTGGGAGTGGGGCGAGGATCGGGTCTCTGCACGTCAGAAGCGGCGGGGCCAGGGTGGATGGGAGGGAGTCGGGCTGGTGTCGTGGAGCTCAAGATTGATCGTCACTGTGTTTCTTTCACTCCCATAATCTGTCTCCTCACATTCCCCCTTTCCTGTCATGCGAGGACTCCGGAATTGTCCTACAGGGCACTGGAACGAAATCTCCGCACACAGGATGCAGGAGGTGGGCGTGAAGCCTCAGCCTTTCTCCGTGTCTACAAAACCAAGCTGAGGCAGCACAGGGGAGAGCAGCTGTGCACTGGGATGGAGAGACCTGTCCCTGTGTCTGTGTATCCATGTGTCTGTGTGTCTGTATTTGTGTGTCTGTGTTTGTGTGAGCAGTCGCAGCCATGCTGAGGCACTGCAAACATTTCAAACAGAATTAAACTAAAAATGCAAATTTGGGTGATGCCATCATTATTGGGGCCGGCAATGGGCAGTAGCAGAGCATGATATTTAGAACAGCTGGAAAAGGAGGGCTCAGGAAGCAGGGACTACATTTCAGTGCCCCTTCCCTGGACGAATCTCCTCCTACATCAATGTTCAACTGCACAAGGGCTCGATCTGAGTCTGGGCAAATGCTGCTCTGTGATGCTCAGGGAAGAGCAGCGGAGAGCATCTCCAGCGAGATCAAAGCATTTCACTTGTGTAACACAACAGGACACACAAACACACACACACACACACACACACACGAACACACACACGCCCCTGCACATCGGGGTGGATTCATGCACGAATTTCTGCTCCCACGTGGATTCCTGTGGATCCTGCCTGAACACAAGCACACACAAACCAGGAACACAGGCAAGGATACAACCAGCCATGGACGCTGCCGAGGAAACCTGGGACCAACAGCAGCAAAGCTGGAGCCTTGTGGGGACAAGGAGTCAAACAATCCCATGGGCATTTGCAAGCTGAACAGAGGGTAAGATGTCCAACGAGGCCCGAACACTTTCCTGAAGGCAGCTTTAACAGGGCAGGAGTGAAAGCAGCAGCCCAATGCTGACCCATCAGGAGGCAGAAACCAGTGAGCATCAGGGTGAGCTGAGAAGGGAAGAAGGGAAGGACAATGTGTAAGTGTGTGGGAACAGATACGTCCTGGGATGTGCTTTATGTGTGCACATCTCTGTTCAGGAATATTCCCGTAGATGTGTGTGCAAAGACTTGGGTGCAGGAGCAGGAATGGGAGTGATGGTGCAGGTTTGCAAATCTGTGGGAACGTGCCAGAAGAAGTGTCAGCGCTTGTGTCTGCTTTGGAAATGTGTGTGCACACACCTCTTCATAAATGCAGAGCTATGAGTTATTCTTTGTGTGTGTGCAAATGCAGAGTGTGTTTGTGATACTGTGGACTCGTGTATGTGCAGTAGGAGTTCTTTAATTACTTCTTCTTCTACTCTGGGTGCTGATTTATTCCCAGAAAGGCTTCAGGGAAGCTCAGCGATGTGATGAAACTGAGAACAGACTCAAGGTAAAAAGAGGGCAAAAAGGCACTAAGGGTGCCAGACTTTTCTTTGACATTTGAGCAAGTCCCCTTTCTCAGCGAGCAACGAGCCAACATCTCCTGAGCCTTTCTTTAGCTGCCAATACGCTCAGAAATACCTTCCCCAACTCCCTTGGCCGCTAGTGAAATATTCCTGTCCAGCAGAAGTGATTTGCACACATTGCAGGGCAGCATCCTTGTGCTCGGAGGGGTCTCTCGGGGAAGGCCAGGCCCGTGGTGGCTCCCGGCCGGGGTCCCGCGGGTTCCACGCTCGGCTCGGTGCCGGTCCCACCCAGGGGCGTCACCCGGGAGCGGAGCGGCCCCTGCCGGGCCCTGCCGGCCCCGCCCGCGGCGCTTCGTGCCCGGCCGCAGCCCCGGCTCCTCTGCCCGTGGGCCCAGCGCGCAGTAATACACGGCCGCGTCCCCGCGCCGGGGCCGCCCGAGCCACAGCGCGCTCCAGCGCCCGTCCTGCGACACCGACAGCTTTCCTTTGACGGCCGGAACATCCTTGGATCCTGTAGCAGCGAGTGCCAGGAATTCGGGGCTTTGGCCAGGGAGCTGACGGTAGAAATGGATGTAATCGCCTCTCGTTTTGCTGAGGTGTGAGCAGTTGATTCTGATGCCGGTGCCCTCGGTGGTCTCCAGGAATGGGTCTTGTTGCACCTGGGCTCTGCCTGAAGCCACTGCCGGGGAGAGAAGAAAGACAAAGATGAAATCCTACATTGTCCTACGGCACAGAACAAAGCTCGCAGAAGCAGTCAGGGATGTACAGAGACGATGAGGAAAATGGTCCCAGAGGATTTCAAGCTAAGCAGGAACACAAGTGTCCATGAATCATTTCTGGAGATATGAATGCGTAAACTACAGGAGGCTCAGGAGAGTCACTTGAGAACGGGAGGAGGTGGGAGAAAGCGCGAAATGACAGAAAAGCTTGAAGGGAGAAAGGGTAAGGAGCTGACTTCGTAATGTGCAAAAAAGCAACGTTTTGAAAGTATAGGCAGAGAATAGAATCAGGAGATTTCTGAGAGAAAATGAGATGGAGAAGAGGGAGGAATGAACGGCAGAACAGCGGGAGGGAAGAGGTGTGTGCAGAAGGCAGGCAGGACGGCAGCCTGCAGGGCCGTGCGGGATGAGCCCAGCCCCGGCCGCCCCCCCCGCGCACCGAGCAGCGCCGCGGCCAGCGCCGCCAGCCCCGCGCCCCGACAGCGCCGCATGGCGCCGCTCCGCCGGCCGAGCATCGCTGTGCGCTCAGCCCCGGCTCTCTGCTGCGGCCCTGCCGCCTCCTCTGCCACGGCTCCACTCCTCTTCTTTTCTCTCCACCGCTCCCAGCTCCGCCCCTGGGCAGAGCCGTTCGCCGGTGCTGCTCGGCGAGTTCGGGCAAGGCACGGAGGGGAGGCGAGCGCGGTTGGAGTGGGGCGAGGGTCGGGTCTCTGCACGTTGGAAGCGGCGGGTTCGATGTGAGTGGTAGTGAGTCGGGCTGGTGTCATGGAGCTCAAGATTGACTGTTCCTGTGTTTCTTTCACTCCCTTAATCTGTTTCCTCACATTCCCCCCTTTGCTGTCATGTAGGGAATCCTGAATTGTCCTTCAGGGCACTGGACGGAAATCCCCTCACCCAGGATATAGGAGGTGGGCATGAAGCCTCAGCCTTTCTCCGTGTCCACGAAACCAAGCTGATGCAGCACAGGGGAGAGCAGCTGTGCACTGGGCTCGACAGAACTGTCCGTGTGTTTGTGTGTTTGTGTGCCTGTGCGTCCATCTGTCTGTGTGGCTGTGTTTGTGTTTGTGTGACAACTCACAGTCATACTAGGGCACTGCCAACATTTCAAACAGAATTAAGCAAAAAATGCAAACTTGGGTGATACCATCCTTGTTGGGGCCGGCAATGGGCAATAGCAGAGCATGGTGTTTAGAGCAGCTGGAAAAGGAGGGCTCAGGAAGCAGCGGCTGGGTTTCAGCGCCCCTTCCCTGGACAAATCTCCTGCTACATCAATGTTCAGCTGCACTCGGGCTCCTTCTGACTCTGGGAAAATGCTGCTCTGTGTTGCTCAGGGAAGAGCAGTGGAGAGCATCTCCAGAGTGATCAATGCATTTCACTTTTTGAGTAAACCCACAGGACACACACACACACACACACGCACACACGCAGGCTCCTGCACATCGGGGTGGATTCATGCACGAATTTGTGCTTCCACATGGATTCCTGTGGATCCTGCCTCAACACAAGCACACACAAACCAGGAACACAGGCAAGGACACAACCAGCCACAGACGCTGCCGAGGAAAGCTGGGAGCAACAGCAGCAGGGCTGGAGCCTTGTGGGGACAAGGAGTCAGGCTATCCCATGGCATAGTTTGTGTACTCGCAGGCTGAACAGAGGGTAAGATGTCCAACGTGGACCAAATACTTTCCTGAAGGTAGTTTTAACAGGGCAGGAGTGAAAGCAGCAGCCCAATGTTGACCCATAGAGAGGCAAAATCCGGTGAGCATCAGGGTGAGCTGAGGAGGGAAGAAGGGAAGGAGTATGTGTGAGTGTGTGGAAATAGATAGGTCCTGGGTCGTGCTTTATGTGTGCACATCTCTGGACAGAAATGTTCCCGTGGATGTGCGTGCAAAGACTTGGGTGCAGAAGCAGGAATGGGAGTGAGGGTGAATGTTTGCACATCTGTGGGGACGTGCCAGAAGGAGAAGTGTCAGTGCTTGGGTCTGCTTTGGAAATGTGTGTGTACACATCTCTGGATAAATACAGGGATATGGGTTATCTTTTGGTGTGTTTGTGATACTGTGAACTCGTGTATGTGCAGTAGGAGTTCTTTAATTACTTCTTCTTCTGCTCTGGGTGCTGATTTATTCCCAGAAATGCTTCAGGAAAGCTCAGGGATGTTATGGAACTGAGTAGAAGCGACTCCAGTTAAAATGTGGGCAAAAAGGCAGTGACCGTGCCAGCATTTTCCCTGTCATTTGAGCAAGTTCCCGTCCTCACCGAGAAACGAGCCAGCGTCTCCTGAGCCTTTCGTTAGTTTCCAATACACTCAGAAATACCTTCCCCAACTCCCTTGGCCGCTAGTGAAATATTCCTGTCCAGCAGAAGTGATTTGCACACATTGCAGGGCAGCATCCTTGTGCTCGGAGGGGTCTCTCGGGGAAGGCCAGGCCCGTGGTGGCTCCCGGCCGGGGTCCCGCGGGTTCCACGCTCGGCTCGGTGCCGGTCCCACCCAGGGGCGTCACCCGGGAGCGGAGCGGCCCCTGCCGGGCCCTGCCGGCCCCGCCCGCGGCGCTTCGTGCCCGGCCGCAGCCCCGGCTCCTCTGCCCGTGGGCCCAGCGCGCAGTAATACACGGCCGCGTCCCCGCGCCGGGGCCGCCCGAGCCACAGCGCGCTCCAGCGCCGGTCTGCCGACACCGACAGACGCCCTTCGGGGGTTTGCACTTTCTTGGACGCTTTAGCAGTGACCGCCAGGAGTTCGGGTCTTCGGCCCGGGAGCTGGCGGTAGAAATGGATGAAATCGCCAGTCCGGATATTGAGGTGGGAGCACTTGATGCTGATTCCAGTGCCCTCGGTGGTCTCCAGGAATGGCTCCTGTTGCACTTGGGCTCCGACCGCAGCTACTGCCAAGAAAGAAGAAAGAATGTCTGAAGACCAGCTATGATGGCTCAGCTTTGTTGTCTATTTTCCCACAGAGACAGTCAGGAGTATGGGCAGTGAGACAAATAGGCTGAAAGAAAATGGAGAGAAATCCAGGTTACCGGGCAGGGATCATTATGCTTGTGTGGGTGGGAATTTGAAATTGATGCATGGAGAAACAAACATTTCAGCTGCATGGAGGCAGGGACAGCAAGAAAGAGAAGGGATTGGAGTTTTGACTGTGCAATAAGGAAGGATGGAGGGCAATATCTTCTGATGCACAGGGGGATGCGTGCATGCGTGGAAAAATGGAGACATGGAGGAGATAACGATTGTGTCTACAGATATGAAACAATCGGAGAGATGACAGTGGTCTCCGAGTGGAGAGAGAAGCGAGGGATGATTCTCGGAGAGCAGGGTGACGGTGTGTGGGTGGATGGATGAAGAGTAGACAGGGAAAGGAGCTGTTACAATGAAGGGTAGAGGGCTGCAATCAGGGCAATAACTTGAACAGGCAGGGGAAGGAGAAGGGTGCATTGAAAAGCAGGCACAGATGCAAGCAGGTTCATGCCAAGAGAGATGGGGACTCGGAGGATTTCGAAAGGGGGCTGAGAGATGACAGAGACGCAAAGAAGGGGGGAAGATACGTTGAAAGACACAGAGGAGCTGGCGCCGGGATCCCTGGGGAGCATCCCAGCCCCAGCCCTGACCCTCATTCTCCGCCGGCAGCCCCGCGCACCGAGCAGCGCCGCGGCCAGCGCCGCCAGCCCCGCGCCCCGGCACCGCCGCATGGCGCCGCTCCGCCGGCCGAGCATCGCTGTGCCCTCAGCCCCGGCTCCCCTTCTCTCCCCTTCCCTTCTCTCCCCTTCCCTTCTCTCGCCACCCTTCCCTGCCGCTGCCAGCTCCGCCCCGGGGCTGAGCCCTGCGCCAGCCCCGCTCGGGCTCTCGCTCGGGCTCAGAGCACTCGGGGGCTCGGCACGGGCACAGCCCGGTGTCCTGGCGAATGGACTCTTCCCCTCCTCCCGCAAGGACATCCCGGCGAGAATCAGCTGGCACAGAAACAGCTGCAGCCTGAGGCAGCAGCGGGACCCTGAACCAGGAGTGGAGCAGCTTCCTCGAGCTGTCTCCATGCTCAGGGGCTGCAAACAGCAGCCAGAGATCTTCTGCAGATGGCTGTGAGGAGGCTGAGAGCCCCATGTTCCAGCAGCTGTTGGTAGCCTAGTCTCCTGGTGCAGAGAACTTCCAGAGTCTGCTCTGTATTCCCTGTTTCCTTTGCACAGGTGGTTCCAGGATTTTCTGGGAACAACTTGGGCAACAGAGGCCAGTTCACTGCCTGTTCTTTGTTGCTTGATGTCACCTCTAAATTTGTGGAGAGTGTCCTCCTTTCCACTATTCATGACATTCATGGTAACATGCAACACTAGTGGTCCTACTGCTGATCCCTGAGAGACCCCAGAGCTGCCTGCGAGCTGGGGTTTGAAGCAATGGTCACAACTCTGTGAGCCTGGTAGGCAAGACAATTTTCACTCACCTTATCACTCTCTTACTGATCCCTATTGTCACCAATGTGGTCACAGAGGAAGGGTGGCAGAGGAGGCCATTGTAGCTGTGTGTGCCCCCCCCTGCCCAGTGCTGCATAAAGGGAAGCAGTCACCTCTCTTGAGCTCCTGGCAACACCTGGGCTAATGGAGCTGAGGATACTTGGACATCTTGACAGAAGGGAATTTGCACTTTCCAACTTTCCATTGTTCAATTGCATGAGTTTCCCATCAGGCTATTTCCCCTGCTTGCTAAGGTCCCTCTGGATGCTGGCCTGACTCTCCGAGGCATTAGCTTCTCCTCCCAGTTTAGTGTTGTCTGCAAACCTGCTGAGGGTCCTCTCTGTCCCATCGCCCACATCATCAATGATGCTGATAAACAAGACTCATCAAGTCTTGACCCTTTGGATGCACCACCAGTCACTGGTCTGCAACTTTATTTTGTGCTGCTGAACACTGATCCCTGTGCCTGGCCAGTCAGTTTTCATTCCATCTCACTGTCTGCTCATCCAACATCAAGAGCTTCTCTGTGAGGCTCCTACAGGAATTCACAGAAAAGTGTCAAAGGCCTTGCTCACATCCAGGTAGAGAAGCTCCACCATTGTTCCTCTCCTGAGCCTGTCACATCACCACAGCACATTATCAAGAAGATCAGGCATAACTTCCCTTTGGTGAAGCCACACTGACCTGCTCCTGGTGACTGTCTCATCACTGACATGCATTTATTAGGAGAGCTTTTCAAGATTAGCTGCTCCATCACCTTCTAAGAGGCTAAGGTGAGGCTGTGAAGGCTGTAGCTCCCTGTAACTGCCCTTTTTGAAGACAGAAGTGGCATTGCTTTACTTCAGTACTCAGTGACCATGCTCAGCTGAAGGTAACCACGAGTGACCTGGCAATGAAAGGAGCTGGTTCCCTTACCTCTTGTGTGTACATTCCAACAGGGCCTAAATATGTGCAGTTTGCTAAGGATTCACTGAGCTAATCTCCTTCCATCAAGGGTGCGTGTTCCCTGATCCTGACTTTTATCATGGACCTTTACTGCCCCAGGCTGCCAGAGGTATCCATTCTAGAGGTGGTAATTTTCTGGCAAATTCATCTTGAATGCAAAACATCTCATTTAATGCTGTGAGCTGTGGTTTGGCTTCTTAAATGGTTGTGTTTTCACTTCCTGCTTTATTTCTGGCACATTCCCCAGTGAAGGCATCTTTTGCATGACAAGATGAGAGGCCCAAGCATTTCTGGATCAAAACACATCAGCATCAGCCCAGGACTCATGCCACATGCTGCAGGAGTCCATTAGAAGTAAATTATGTCAGTCTGGGTCACTCCACTGGGATCTTAGAGGCCTTTGTCTCAAAAAAGTGGCCTTGTTCCTGGTTTTGAATTTCCAGCACTGTTTCCACACACTGAAGCATTACAGAATTTCATATAATTTTGGGTTGGAAGGGTCTTTTAAATTTCTCCTGGTCCAATCTCCCTACAATGAGTAGTGACACCTTCCACTAGACCAGGCTGTTCAAAGCCTCACACAAGCCTGACCTAGAACACGTACAAGGATTTATCATCTCTCCAGGTAACATATTCCTCTGTATTACCACCCTCTTTGTAAAAAAAATTCTTCATAGCTAGTCTGAATCTACCCTCTTCTAGTTTAAAACTGTTTCCCCTGCCCTATCACAACAAACCCTGCTAAAATATTTCTATTAAGCCCCCTTTACATGCTGAAAGGCTGCAACTAAGTCTCCTCAAAGCCTTGTCTTCTCCAGGCTGAATGAGCCAAAGTGTCTCAGCCTGTCCTCATAAGAGAAGTGCTCCTGCCCTCAGATCATTTTGTGGCCTCCTCTGAGTTTGCTTCAAAAGGTCCATGTCCTCCTTGTGCTGAGGACTCCAGAGCCGGAGGCAGTATTTGAGATTGGGTCCCAGTGTAGAGGGGCAAAATCAGGAAACAGTCAGCTTTCTGGGCTGCAAGAGCACATTTACAACTCATATCCAGCCTTTCATCTATGAAGGAAGACATCCCTAGTTATGCCACTGCCAATTGCTGTCAGTCCTTGCCTGGCTGCATCTCCTCTCAGAAATATCACTTGGACCTGAAGTGCGTCATACAGTCAGGACTCCCTGAAAACTGAAAACTGCTGTTCTCTAGAAGAGAACTGCAGGCATGTGGGAAGTCCTGAGGAGGTCAGCATTTCCACAAGTTCTTAGGGAAGAGTGCTTCACTTGCTTTGTGTGAAGCTGTGCTGGGCAAGAAGGCTTACAGGCCAAAGAACGGCAGGAATTGGAAATGGGTTAATAGCCTTGGAATGGCCTACATTCCCTACTCCTCTTCTCCATCACCTGATCCAGGGGCCATGGGCAGCGTGCCTGGTCACGGGCAGCAGAGACAACTTCCCCATGCAGCCTTCTCCCCCTGCAGCACAGTCTCTGGCTCACCTGGTGCTCCAGGTGTAGGGCTGAGGTGTTCCCAGTGGGAATCAGTGGGATCAGCTATGGCAGGCCCCACGCTGGAGTCCCTTCTTCCTTTGAACCCAGCACCCAACAGGTGAAGCCAGCCCCTGGGACAGGGAGTGGTGACAAAACACACAACAGGGCTTTGTTCTGCCTTGTCTTGCCCCAGGACAGAGCAGCTGTCCTGAGGCCCAAGAACTCTGTGGCCCCACAGGTGTCACAACCCAGCCACAAGTGTACTTCTACCCCAGACAGATCTGTGGGAGTCAGAGCAGAGTCAGCAGGTGACCCCAGGACAGGGAGCACCAGGACCAAGACCACCAAGACCCAATTCAGCTGTGGGCTCAGCTCCACCTTGGTCCCTGCCAGGGGCTCTATGACAGCCCAGGCCTAGCACAGGCCTGTCCCAGCTCTGCCCTCTCAGTGCCTGTGTCTGGCCTGAGCTACTTTTGTTCTCTAAGAACAAGAGTACTCTTATTCTTTTACTCTTGTTCTGGCCAGGCCCCTTCACCAGCCATGGCAGTCACAGGATGGATCCTGGGCCTCTCTTGAGTCTGGCCTTGCCCTGAGCCCCAGCCCCAGCTCAGGCCCTGGCACTCCTGCCCAAATCTGGTCCTTCTGGGACCTCCTCCACATCTGTAGAATAGATTAGGGTAATAATTAACAGATACTTCAGGGGCAGAATTTTCTCCTAAGACAGAGGACAAGATCTCTTGCATTTTCTCCATAGTCCTACACCAAGAACATATTTCTAGGCACTCCCCTCAAGAGCTGGCTCCCTAAGGCCCACACTTCCTCAGGACTGGTGATGAATACACATCCACAGCCTGGAGAGCACCAGCCAGCACTTTTCTTGGCACATCTGAACTCTGCAAGATTTTGACTCCTATGGCTTCTCTCCGAACAGTGCTCCCTTTCCTGAGAGAATCAAGGCCTTTTAAAGCACATTTCTATGGATGTTGCTTCCCAGAGGAAGTACTGTGGCATCCCTCCTCCACGGCCTGTGGGTACCAGTGTGGCTTTTCCTTGCACCACTGAAAAAAGGGTTTTCCTTTTGAACAGATTTGCAAATTTCATTCTAGCAATCCAGATGAAGAATTATTGGATGCTGATGCTTTTTGAAAAATTTGAAGATGGATCTTTCCCATGATCACAGCTACTCAAAATATGTTTTAGAAGGTTCAGACTAGCATCTCTTGCAGCAATTTTCCCTTATGTGTTCTTTAAATAAAACATATAATCCAACTGGAAGCGTCTGTGTGGTCTTTCAGCTCAGACCAGGTCAGGCTGCTTCGCCTGTGTTTTTCATTTCACACTAAAAACAAAAAAAAATTAAGCTTTTTTAATACAAGTTCCTTACCCCCTCCACACACTTTATAGTTGAAGAGGTTGGATTGGATGACCTTTTAAATGTCCCTTCTAACCTAAATGTCTTCATGATTCTATAAATATTATAGTCTCACCAGTACACATTACAGGGATTTTTCCTGCATTTAGGATTTTTTTTTTTATTAGGTGCTGTATGTGATACTTCTCAGCCCTCATCAGTCACTTTCACTTTGCTCCCAGAAAACCTGGTTGTTGTCAGCTGACAAAAGATGTGACAATCATCATGGATTTCCATAGTAACACAAGTCTCGGTGTTCTTAGGCTTGATGGACCACAAGACGGAAAATCACACTGCACTAAATCAAGCAGACTGGACACTTTCATGCCATCTTACTTGTATAAAAAACTTCCATTGTTCTCCCAAGAAGAAATACATTTGTGCTGCCCTTGTTTAGCAGAAGCACTTGATCATCCTTACAATACAGTGGACACTGCCTTTCAGAGGGACTTAGGCTGAAGAAAGAGCCTGACAGGAACCTCCTGCAGTTCAGCATGGGGAAGGGCAAAGTCCTGCATGTGGGGAGGAACAACCCTGTGCATCAGTGTGTGTTGGGCACCTCTCAGCTGTAAAGCCTTTTGCAGGAAGAAGACCTGGCTTGTCCTGCTGGACCCTGAGTTGACAATAAGCCAGCAATGGGCCCTTGCCTCAAAGAAAGCCAACAGTGTTCTGGGCTGCAGTGGAAGGAGTGCTGCCAGAAGGTCCAGGAAGAGGACTGTTCCTGTCTATTCAACACTGGTGAGGCTGCTCCTGGAGTACTGGTTCCTGTTCTAGACTCCCCAGTACAAAGGGGCTATGGAAGTGCTGGAGAGAATCCAATGAAGGGACAAAAGAGGATGAATGAACTCTCTTACAGGAGCATCTCTCCTATAAGGAAAGGCTGAGAGAGCTGGGACTCTTCATTACAGAGAAGAAAATGCTTAGATGAATTTTACCAACATATATGATATGTTTCAAATACCTGAAAGGAAGGTGTGGTGCTTTGACACTGGCTGGATGCCAGATGCCCACCAAAGCTGTTTCATCACTCTGCCTCCTCAGACGGACAAAGGAGAGAAAATACAAGAGGTTCCTGGGTCTAGATAAGGACAGGAAGGATCACTCACCAATTACCCTCATGAGAAAAACCAACTCAGATTGGTGAAATTAATTTGATTTATTGCAATCCAGTCAGAGTAGAGTAATGAGAAATAAATTTAAAATCTAAAACCACCTTCACCCCAGCCCTCTTTTTTTCTTCAGCTCAACTTTACTCCTGATTTTCTCCCCTCCAAAGGGATGGGGAATGGGAGTTGTGGTAATTTCAACATATGTCTCTGTGGCTCTTTTGTCCTTAGGAGAAGGAACTCTCACATTTTTCCTCTATGCCTGCATGGGGTCCCTCCCATAAGAAAACAGTACCCCATAAACTGCTCCAATGTCAGTTCTTCACACGGGCTGCAGTTCTTCACAAGTCCTGCCTGCAAACCGTTCTAGCACGGGCCAGTCACTCACATGGCCACAGGTCCTGACAGGAGCCTGATCCAGCATGAGCTTTTATGGGGTCACCTGGAGCACCTACCTCCCCTCTTCACTGAGAGTGGTGCCTGCAGGGTTCTTTCTCTCCTGTCTTCTCTTACCTCTCTTCTGGCTGCTGCTCCACAGTAGGTATTTTCTCCCTTCCTAAACATGTTATTCCAGAGGTGCTTTCACCATTGCAGATGAGCTCAGCCTTGGCCAGTGGTGGATCAGTCTTTAAGCCATCTGGTGTTGGCTTCCCCACAACCAAAACCTTGCCATACAACCCAAATCCAGAGGGTGAAAGGCAAACACAGCCAGGTGCTTCTCTGAGGTGCCCAGTGATGGGACCACAGGCAACAAGCACAAGCTGGAACCCTGGAAGTTCTGTATGAAACAAAGACCTCATTTTTGAGGGTAACCAAGCACTGGGTCACATTGCCCAGATGACTTGAGGATTCTCCCTCCTTGAAGCTATTGGAAGGACATAAGGAGAGCTTTAGGAGCAACAAAATGAAACCCAAATGCCCAAGATTCTGAACACAAATGAAGACTGGAGCAAGTTGGGAGGCATGGAGAACAGAGACATGGCATGTCATTTTGCAGTGGTATCATGCCATGTCCTTGGGTGACCAGTCAAAGGTTGAAGTGCTGGGGGCATCTGGGCCCCTTCCTATCAACAAGGCCACAGGCAACATCACCAGTGGGCTCCAGACCAACCTCACTTCCCCACACTGCACCCATCCAGCACTTGAGCAGAGGATTCTGCAGACACTGACACATTCCTGCCCTGGAAATCCTGAGGCGTCTCACTCTCAGCACTCAGAAAAAGCTTCCGTGAAGAAATGTCTGTGACATAAGCCAGGAAATGAAAAGGTGGCAACACGGAAAACAAGCTCCCAGCCCATTCATTAGCTGGGATGTTTTCCATACATCATGAGCACCTTTAGGAAATTACCACTTTCATAGAAGCCACCTCTGGGCCTGAGGCAACTCAGAGCAACCATAAAAGCCAGCCCAACTTCATGCTGTCTCATCCACTCCTCTTGCCTCCTTCTCTGTCGGACCCAGGTGAGTCTGAACTCTTCTACCCTGTCCTTTTTCAGTAAAGCAGATGTGTGTTCCTATAGCCTGTGAGAGGTCTTAGTGCTGCTGCTGCTGCTGCTGCTGAGGGGTCAGAGAAGAATTAAGGTCTGACTTAGTGTCATGGATCTGGCTGAGGGAGCTCTTTGTTGAAGAAATAAGGTGAAACTCTGCAGTACTGTGTCAGGATGAGGCTGAAAACCCCTTTCTCTCACAGGCTAGTTTCTCCCTTCTGGCATATGCAATTCTTGCAATGGGATGATGGACTCATGGCCAATGGCTCCTCACAGTGCCTGTGCTCTGTTTCCTTCCCTTCCCTCTCTCTCAGGTGCATCTCCAGCCCCAAGCCATGTCCTGCTACACCCCGTGCCGGCCCTGCCAGCCCTGTGGCCCCACCCCGCTGGCCAACAGCTGCAATGAGCCCTGTGTCAGGCAGTGCCAGGACTCCACCGTGGCCATCCAGCCCTCGCCCGTGGTGGTGACCCTGCCTGGCCCCATCCTCAGCTCCTTCCCACAGAACACCGTGGTGGGATCCTCCACCTCTGCTGCTGTTGGCAGCATCCTCAGCTCTGGTGGAGTGCCCATCAACTCTGGGGGCTTTGACCTCTCCTGCATTACCAACCGCTATGGTGGCAGCAGATGCCGTCCCTGCTAAAGCCCCTGGTGCAGCCCTCATGAGGACCCCCAGGAACCCAGAAGCTGATGCTGGACTGAGGACAGAGCTCCTGGCCATCAAATTCAGAGGTGCTGAGCAACCAATGCTGCCCTTCTTAAGGAGGGCAGGTGGGGTTCTCTGAAACCATGGCCACTGTTTGCTTTCGCTGCATTACTCTCTCTCCCACCTCTCTCTTGCTTCCATACTTCTGGACTGTAAGACTTTCAGAGCCTCTCTTGGGGATCTGCTAACCCCTGCCCACTGTGGGGCTCTTCAGTGGCTCTCCAGTGTCTGTGCCAAAGTGGGCACAGACTTTCCATGGTTACATGTGGTCTCCCACCACCACCATCAGTAGCCTCCCCTATAAGGGAACTCATTTCCCATTTCAATGACAATAAAGCTTTCTGCATCTCACCCTCAGCCTCGATGTAATTCTTTTTTGGCGTCCTTGTCTCAAGTTGCTGAGACCAAAAGGCATTGCCATGGGTGGTGGAGGAAAAGATGGGGACACAAATGGATCATTGATTATTCCCAGAGGAAGGGGAGGGTGGGAAATAAAGAAATGGGGCCCTTTCAGGCACTGGCCCTTGGAGATGAGGAAGACATCCCTGACTTCTCCACAGACAGCAGGGATCAGGCTCAGCCTTCCAACATTTCTGCTCAGACATGACTCCTTGGCCTCAGAGCATGCCCTGAAGATGGGGAGTACAACTCACCTTCAGGACCAGATCTAACAGACTCTGTAGACTCTTCCCACAGTCAGTGATGGGAGATAAGATTACCCAGGGGACTTACCCCATCCCAAAGCAGATGTGCACAGAAAATGGCATGAATCATCTTTCTGGAGACACAAATCCTGCAGCTGACCAGTGGTGGCCTCTGAACTCCTTAACGAGGACAAGCTCAGAGCAGGGCCTGCATACCTGGTCATGTGTGCATGGCTTCCTTCATTAAGTGATCACCAGTGAACTCACACTCCAACACCTCCATCCCATGTCTAAACCCACATCCATTTCCATGGATAGGACAGATAGATAGTGGGGAGATGGTTTCCTGGTCAGCAAATAGGCTCAAACTGAGCGCTTCACTCCCATTAGCTGCATCTCCACCTCACACCAAGTAAAGGTCGCTTTTCTCTCAACCACACTGAAGCCTGGGACACAGGACTTGCAGAAAATGTCTCTGTCAAGTCCAACACCTGTGTGGTGGTCCTGAATAGTGCAGGCAGGCTCTCTGAAGGGGAATCTAACTCAAGATGTCTGGAGGATGAGAAGTGTATTTTTGTCTGTGTGTGGACTAAGCCAGCTGACTAGTTTATCTTGAGTGCCAACAGAAGAAAAATAGGTGTCTGTAAGACCTGTATTGCCTGATCTGTAAGAGATCATATTTTTGTAAGGGTTGAACTAAGGCTTGAGAGTGCCTGTTTCTCTCAGCTGATGATGAATAGAGCAAAGATGAGTACCTATTCAGAAGACATCTTTTCTGAGTCAGGGGAAATAAATTTTCCCCTACTAATGTGTTGTCTGATTTTGAACTTACATCTTTACTTAGTTCTTCAATTAAAGCTGAAGACAGAGGCCTTAACTGCATATAAAGGCTCTGAAATGAAGGTAGGTGAATCCCTTACCTTACAGTCTTTGTATTCATGTGCCCACAGTTGCCTTTAGTTACTTCCCACCCTAAGGTTGCACGGCCACCTCAGTATCCAGCACCAAGTACTTGACACATCCAGTCTCTTGGAATATAACTATTTCAGACATCTCCATGTCAGCTGAGTTCCTGACAAGGTTCTCATACCACAGCAGCAGGCAGGAGGCAAACAGCCAGTCGAGCAGCCCCTTAGGGAATTGCATTGCTGTTCTTTAATTGGCTGTGCCAAGAGAGAGTACTATTCATCTAAGACCTCCCAGAGGTCAAACTCCCCCGGGCACACCAGAGGGAAAACAGAAAACAGTCTCCTAGGCGTGGCCAGCTGGAGCTTCATCGTGTTAATGAGGTGGGTGTGGGGATGTTCTTATGCTAATGATGCTGGCTCTCGCTAGTGTATGATCTCACTATATGAAGCTGAGCTGAAGAGAGTTTACACTTTGTGTGTGTGCACACAAAGCTCCCTTTAGTGGAATTACAGTGGTGGCTGTGAGAGGGAAAAGATCAGGAGTGGAAGCTGTCAGATCCTACTGGATGGAGAGGAAACCAGGTCAGGCAGTTGCCATCAGCTTGAAGTGAGTCAGCAAGGGGAGAGCTGCTCATCCACACACCTTCACCTGAATCCAGAGTTACCCCAAATAAATCTACCTCTGTCCAATGCTCTCCATTAGCCAAGGGGACCATGGCAACCTTGGGAGGACGGTGCATGAGAAACTGTCATTTGGATCATTTCCACAGGCAAATCTGGTGAGTGAAGCCTGCCTAAGACATACAGCACAGACTTCCAATGCATGTTTAAGGAGAGCTGATTTAAGGGAGATTTCTTTGCTCTTTAAGATTTCTGGTATGTATTGCTGTGGAGGAAGAGAAAAGATGATTCAGATGGTGTTTTAATCCATCTCACTTGCACATCCACCTGAAGATCAGTTCTCTAGAGAACTGTTCCCTTGTCTGCAGGAACAGTTAATCAGAGGTACCTTTAATGGGATTAAACTCAGAGGATTTTGCCTTCAGTGACTGACTGAATATCTCTGCCCAAGTTGAGATATCTAACATCCAGGTGCTTACTAGACTCCTGCCTTAGACCTCAGAGGCAACCTGGCACTTCTAGAGGGCTTTTAGCCATGTTTATAAGACAAAATGAGCCATGTCTCCCTCGTGCTTTTTTTCTGTATATGAAGAAAGGAGGGGGGTAAGCTGAAGAGCTGAGATAGTATTTCACTGTAGATATTTCAGCTTGGTCAGCAGAAATCCTTTCCCTGACTCTGAGATGGTAGAATTACAAAGAGGTGAATTGTACCCCTAGTAGCTATGCAGAAGCAGACATCAGTGAGGGAAATGGAAATATTTGCAAAAGCTTCCTGTTCTGAGGCTTGGAAGAAAGCAGGTATAGGAGACCTTGAGTAGTGACTGTCATACTAACCTGCTGCCCTATGTGGCTGCAGCTCAGTCTCAATCCCTTGTAATAAACTGTCATAGAAGAGGTGGGAAAATCTCTTGCAGTGTCACATTATCATGAGAGTATTTGTATTCCTCAGTTGCATTTGCTGATATCACACATTAGTATTGCCTGCCTTGGAGACTACAGGTTATGTTATTCCCTTCCTACTTGTAACAGCTTTTCCCGTAGCTGGAGTGCCTCAGCCTGTTGTCCATAGTTTCCTAAGTGGGATTTTAATCTCACAGAAGTGACTACATTCCTTATGCTGTAAAGGAGGTGCACATTCTGATACATACTTCTCCAAGTGTTCATTTATTGGGGTATGCCTGGTTTTTAGGGTTAGATCTAGTCATTGAAATGTGTTTCATCAGGGAAGGATTTCTCTGACAATTTTAACATAGGACAAATGCCATTTTCCCATGCTATGCACCAATTGCATTTTCATGGATAGTGATTTCTTTTTTCACTACTTGTAGCATCTGAAGGACCAGCACAAGCATGCAAACTTTCACAGAAACTTTTCTTTCTTTGCAGACGGACCTCAGCATTTGGAAGGACATAGCAAATGGGACAAGTGTGGAAGAATTCATCCTTCTTGGCTTTCCAGGCACATGGCAATTCCGAGTCTCCTTTGTGGTGGTATTTGCACTGATGTACACCCTGACAGTAATAGGCAATGCATCCATTATAGCCCTTGTGTGGAGAAGCAGCAACCTACACACCCCAATGTATTTTTTCATCTGTAATCTCTCCTTTCTGGAGATCTGGTACACTACAGGTGTTGTTCCCAAAGCCATAGGAGTTATGCTGGGGACTAGCCAGACCATCTCCTTCAGTGTCTGCATCCTCCAGTTATTCTTTCTTCTCTCTCTAGGCTCCACTGAGTGTTTTCTGCTGTCTGTCATGGCCTATGACCGCTACTTAGCCATATGCTACCCCCTGAGGTACTGCTCCCTCATGAGCAGTGTCCTCTCTGCTCGGCTGGCACTCAGCTCCTGGCTGGGAGGCTTTTTGGCCATTTCCCTGCTGGCCTTCCTGACATCCAGGCTGACTTTCTGTGGGCCAGATGTCATCAATCATTTTCTATGTGATATAGATTCCTGCCTTGCCCTTTCCTGTAGTGATACAAGGCCTGTAGAGCTGGCAACCTTCCTCATCTCCATAATTGTTGTGGTGGCCTCCTGTGTGGTCACCCTGGTCTCCTACATGTACATAATTTCTTCCATCCTGCGGATCCAGTCAGCTCATGGCCGGAAAAAGGCCTTTTCCACCTGCTCTGCCCATCTCAGTGTTGTCACGATCTGGTATGGCTCCACCATGTTCCTGTATGTCAAGCCATCAGCCCAGAACTCCCTGGATCTGAACAAAATTGTGAATACCTTTAACACAGTGGTAACTCCTTTGTTGAACCCCTTCATTTACACACTCAGAAACAAAGAGGTGAAGCTCGCTCTGGGACGGGCTTTCCGGAAAAAGTGACTTTTCACAGGGCATCAGTTGAGCAGATTCATCCCCACCCTCCCATGACTTCTGCCCTGCACAAGATGCCCACTGAAGTGTGAGTCTGTGTGGGCATCCCAGGCAGCAAGAAGCTGCCAATTCCCCAGTGAGCCCATATCACAGCCATCTCTGGCTGGGCTGAGCCTGAGTTCTGCTGCTCCCACCACCCTCTGTTCATTCCCTGTGAATTCAGAATTCCTCCCAGTCCTTTAAGGTGCTGTGCTTGGAAAGGGTCACAAACCCTGTCCATAAACGGTTCTGTAACAGAGCAAGAGGAATGGTACTCCCACAGGTTTCTACCCCAGTTTGCCAAGTGCTTCATTTTGTCAGGGTTGTCTGAATCTTCTAAAGAAATCCCAGCAACTTTAGGAAACATTGCTTTAGGAAGTAGGCGTGTTTCTCCATTTAGCCTGATGTTTTGTGATGTATCTATGACACATTCTTGTAGCTATTTCATCAAGTCATACTCTGATTCAGAGTAAAATTTGGCAATGTCTGATATCTCTGCCCATAGCCATTATTCCTAGCATAAGACTGCAAACAGAATTATAATAAAATAGTATCTGAATCTACTCTCTTATTTTTAATTAAAATTATGCAAAATGGTGTGCTTCATACGAGATGTGTCAGGGCATTTCCACATCTAAAACCCCACATCATTTTTAGCAGTACATTGTTCCACCCATTTTGGTCTTTGTTGTGGAAAAACTTTAATGGGATTGGCAAAGAAGTCAAAGTGCAGAGTTGTGGAAGGCTGGCTGGGAAGCAGGTCTCTCTTTACACTCATTAGGAGGATATTAGCACTTCCAAACACTTGCTTTTCCCCTCCCAATTTTCATTTCAGAACAGATTAATCATGTTCTCAAAGCTTTTCCTTTTACACACTGACAGTGAAGATAGTCCATGTAACCACTTCATAAGGAGGAGGCATCAACATGGTAGACACACCTTTATGGAGAGTGTGAGATTAATTTCACCTGAGTGTAGAGCTCTCCAAGGGAGATGACTGAGTCTGAACTGAACATCCAGTCTTCCCTTCTAGAAGCAATTCTGGAGGAGATTCACAAGCCTTCTGTATCCACCTGGGCTCTTGGCACTTAGTCCTGTATTCAGGCACCATTGCTCAAGGCATAGGCTGATTCCCACTCTTTGTCAGCTGTGCTCTTTTTCAGTGGCATTTGGGAAAATGCCTGGGACAGCAGAAAGAGTCTGAGACTGGATTTATCCTCAGATATCACTGCTAGTCATTTCTGCCTAAAAATGATGCACTTTGGAAAGAACTGTGTATTTGGAGTGTTGAAGCCCTCTACAGTCCTGGAGAGCAACAAAAAGCAGGACTTGAAATGTCCAAGAAATCCAAGACACAGCAGAGTGCAGGACAGTGAGACCTGCTGTGAATTCCTCATCAACACTGCTTAGAGCCCTCTGAGATAAACAGGGGCATGCAAAGCCTCACACAGGGCTGTCAGAGCAGACCCTTGTCACTTGGGAGAGGAAGGCTGTCCTGGAACAGCAGCAGAAAAACAAAAGAGTACACTGAGATTTCTCAGGCAAAGGGCATGATACTCCATGAGCAACAGATTCCAATTCAAAGGGTGGGATCCGTCTGGAAACTCAGCACCCTTGAGCTGAGTGCTGTAGTGGGGTTGCCTGAAAATAGGTCTCCAGAAGCCTTTCTTTAGCTCATGGGAGGAAAGGAGATCACTGAGGTGTTACCAGCTGCTGGACAGAGAAACTGGAATGGACTTGAGAACATGGGAGCTCCCTCCAGCACTGGTGATTTCCCTGAAAAGGAGAGACATGAAAAAGAGTGGGACCACTCTCTGGCAGTGTATGAGTGCAGGAAGAATCTTGTCCAGAGTCTGACTGATGGCTGTTTTCCACTTGCTGATGCAGGGTAAAGAAGAGCCCTTCCCATCTTAGGCTTCTGTGACCACAGTGGCAAAACCATAAGGGCAATTGTGCCTCCTTCCAAAGGCCTCATTCTCCAGCTGTGCCCATCAGTGGAGGCCCATGGAGATGAAACAGGAAGAAGAGCAAGTAGGTTACTTGCTCTGAGAATTCCAGTGTTATTTTAAGCAGAGAACATTGACAAGGCTGTTTTGGCTTGTTTATGGTGTAGCATCCAATACATCTGCCCCAACTGAGGTTTCTTGAATAGTTTTCACTATCAAAATCTCTGGATCTAGAAGCAACTGCGAGTCACACGAGTATGTGCTTCACAGCAGCACAGCATCACTTCCAGGGATGGGGCAGCCACAGCTTCTTTGGACAACCTGTGCCAGGGTCTCACCACCCTCAGAGAAAAGAATTTTTTCTTAGTAACTAGTATGAATCTGCCCTGTTTTGGTGGGAAGCCATTCCCCCTTGTCCTGTTACTCCATGCCCTTATAAAGAAGTCCCTCTTCATTTCTCTTGGATCCTCTTTGGGCACTGGAATGTGATTTAAGGTATCCCTAGAACCATTTTAAGGCTAAACACATTAATCTTTCCCAGCCCTGTCTCCATAGCAGAAGGCCTGCAGCCCTCTGAGCATCTTCATGGCCTCTTCTGGACCTGCTTCAGCACCTTCTCATTGTGGACCCCAGAACTAGACCCAGCACTCCAGCTGGGTCTCACAAGAGCACAGGATTGGGGGACAACCACTTTTCTATACCTGGTAGTCACTCTTATTTTGATGCTATATAATTCTGAGATACAATTCCAGGGCTGCATGTGAACATTGCAGGTCATGTCCAGCCTCTCATTCACCAGTACGCTCAAGTCCTTCTTGGCTGGGCTGCTCTCAGTTTACTCATTACCCAGTCTGTGCCCATTCTTGGGAATGACCAAACCAAAATTCAGGACCTTACACTTGGCCTTCTTGATCTTCATGAGGATTACATGGGCCCACCTCTCTATCCTGTAGAAGTTAAGGTTGTAGGAACACAACACACTGTGGACTTTGCTGAGGACACTCGGGGACAGCTGCAGCAGGGTTGGAGCATTGTGAGGAAGGACAAGGAGCCAGACAAGGCTGTCTGTGATGCACAAAGAGGAGATGAGTTAAAAAAAGCTAGAATTTTGTCCTGACTGCAGAGTTAGGTAGGTCAGGGCCAAAACCAGTTGCAGAGTCCATGGACATGAGGAGGGAAGAAGCGACCATAGGAAGGGAAAGAAAAGGACAGGACATATCCTCATGCACAGAAGTCCTTGGGCACCCAACTGAGGATTGCTGAAACTCAAACAGCCCCACCAGAGCTAGACAGACTGTAATATCACTTGCCTGGTCTGGGCCCATGCAGTACATAAACTGAGTCTTCTGCCTGCACTGCTGCATTCCTGCCTTAGAAATCCTGGGGCCTTTAATCCCAGGGATCAGAAGAAGCCTTCATTGGGGAACGGGCATGG
>JANRGV010000054.1:3569417-3587408 GCA_024734035.1 Alethe castanea
TCCTGGGCAGTGTCCCTGAGCCCATCCTGAAATCCCATGTCCTGGGCAGTGTCCCTGAGCCCATCCTGAAATCCCATGTCCTGGGCAGTGTCCCTGAGCCCATCCTGAAATCCCATATCCTGGGCAGTGTCCCTGAGCCCATCCTGAAATCCCATATCCTGAGCCCATCCTGAAATCCCATGTCCTGGGCAGTGTCCCTGAGCACTTCCTGCCCCTGTCACCCCCTGGGAAGGGCAGAGGGAGGCCGTGGCTCTGCTGCTCCTGCAGCAGAATGCTGGCTGAGCCTCCCCCAGCACTGGGAATGTTTCCAGTCCCAGTACTGGCCATCACTGGGCTCTCAGCTCTCTCTGCTTGTTTTTTCAGAATATTTTTTCAGGTGTGTCACAGGGCACCTCCATCCTGGTGACAGAGTAAGGACTTTGCTGTCACATGCTCCTGTGTTGAATCCTCAGTCTCTTGTGCTGGGTGGGTTGTGCAGTGCCAGAGCCTTCACCCCATTCCCTGGAGGTTGGATGTCCTTGCCAGGAGCAGATGGAATGTAGAGACAAAATCACAGACTTGGTTTGAAGGGACCTTAAAGCCCATCCAATCCCACCCCTACCATGGCAGGGACACCTTCCACTATCCCAGGCTGCTCCAAACCCTGCCCAGCCTGGCCTTGGACGCTTCCAGAGATCCAGGGACAGCCCCAGGTGCTCTGGGCACCTGTGCCAGGGTCTCACCATCCTCACAGGAAAGAATTTTTTCCTAACATCCAATCTAAATCTCCCCTCTTTAGTAAAAAACTGTTCCCCTTGTCCTATCACTGTGTAAGAAGACCCTTTCCCTCGTTTTTATAAACCTTTAGGCACGGGAAGGGGCTCTGAGGCCTGCTGGGATCCTTCTCCAGGCTGGACATCCCCAGCCCACTGTCCCTTGCCAGCATTTCTCCCTCTGGAGGGTTCACTCTTCTTGCCCTTTCTGTTCTGACCTGGAGCACTTGCCAAGTGGCTTTCCTGACCCCATCCCTGCACACCCGATGCAGACATCCCATAATGGCCCAATGCAGCAGCTCCCTTTTGCCATGCCCAGCACAGCCAAGGGCTCTGACAACATTCCTGCCCTGTATTTTGCAACTCCAGAATAATTTCCAGTCCCGCTGGGCTTCAATTTCTACGGCCCCTTTCCAGAAGGTTTATACAACTGATCCCTTATTCCCCATCCCCCTTCCTTTCTCTTGGCCCTTCCCTCCCTAAGCCAAGGCACAAACATACCCAAGAGTGCTGGAAGAGGAGCCCCATGAGGCCTAGGGGGGAAGGGAAGCTCCATGCCAGGAATCCCCCGGGGCTGGGGAGGGAAGGGCTCCGTCACCCACAGGCCTTGGGCACAGAGCGAGGCAGGAGCAGGAGCTGGCAGAGCTTTTCCTTTACAGGGGGCTGGGGAACCACAACACCTTCACCTGTTACAGCCCAGGGAGAGACATTTTCCTCCTCCAGCTGAGACTTCCAGCCCTGGGCAGTGTTACCATGCTGCACTAAATGAGGTCGATTTTTCACACATGCCCTTGTGCTCAGACACTCCAGGGTTAACCCGAGGAAGAGTGAGCAGGGAGAGGCAGACACAGAGCAGGCTGTGGGCCAGCTACAAACATCCTCTGGTACTGATCTACACTTCCTTCTAAATTAATTGTCCCACCCAATCATTATCTCTTATCACTCATTATCTCCCCCTCTATTCTGCACATACCTTACTCCCATTTCACTGGTTTTAGGTGAACAAATACTGACTGGTTTAGTCTTTGTTAAAAATGATTCCCTGTCAGATTTAACTCCTGCCAGCAACTAAACATCACAGCTCACTGCTCCCCACGCAGGCAGATAAAGGAACTGGGGGAAAAAAAGTAAAACTCACAGGTTGAGATAAGAACAGTTTAATAATTGAAACGAAGATAGATCTAATTAATAATAATAAAAAAACAAGGAGAGAAGGGGAGACATAAAACCCAAGACAGGCAAGTGCTGGCCACTACAGTTGTTGACCACCCTCTGACCCCTCCCAGCCCATCATTCCCAGTTTATACACTCAGAATGACTCTGTGGTGTGGAATATTCCTCTGGCCAGTTTGGGTCACCTGTCCTGGCCCTGCTCCCTCCCAGCTTCTCAAGCCTCACTGGCAGAGCCTGGGAAACTGAAAAGTCCTTGATTTAGAGTAAACACAAACCATTGGTGTGTTATCAACTTTACTGCCATACTAAATCCCAAACACAGTCCTGGGAACAGCTGCAGGGAAGAAAATTAACTCAGTCCCAGGTGAAACCAGGACATAAAACATAAAACCTTTCCTGGATTTCTTCCACATGCTCATTCACACTCAAACACTCTCCTGAAGCATCAGTCTCATTTCCAGCTGCTGCTCACAGTATCAAAGCCCCTCAGGACCCATCCTGGACAGGACCTGGTGCAGCCCCATCCCAGCACTGCCACGGGCTGGTCCCACCTGTAATATATGTTATAAAATAATTCGTGTTTGTATGGAATTTATGTGGAATAAAACATGCTTGGATGAAAAAAATAAAAATCTTTAGAACACATGCAGCTGGGTGGCTTAACAGGATTTTGAAACCAGAGCTGGCAACAAAGCAAAGAGACCTAAATTAGCAAGTTAATAGATTGTGGCTCCAGAGGAGAGATGGGCCCTTTCTGGAGACAGTCCAGGAAACACCCAAGTGATGAACACTTGATAAGTACCACCAATCAAGATAACCAGAATCAGGGAAAACACATCTCAATACTGGATTTTGTAAACTAACATCAGCATTCATCCACGTTCATCGCTTCCCAGAAATGGTTTTGTCCAGCCCAGCACAGAGAAAGAAAACTACATGAATATGCAAAACAATGAAAGGAAAGAAGAACCTCTGCCCCAGGCAGGAAAAACTGTGTGAAACCAACCCGGCCGAGATGACATTCCTGAACAGAGGAATAGACAGAGTTGGGATCAGTGTGTGTTCACCCAGAGCCAAACCCGGGCTTGGTGCTGTCCTGTTTTGACTGTGGCTATCTAAGACTGTATTTCAGTCACGAAATAAAAATATTTTTTGATTATTCTTAATTCGGCTTGATCATTTTATTATCTATAACACACCTCTGCAGCAAGTTCATCCATACAGTCCTGACAGCTTTCTGCATTCTTTGCTGGCTCTTTTCTGATTTAATAAGTGTTTTGTAGCTGTGGGGACTGGAATTACTTCAAAACAGAACTTAAGAGCAAGAGGAAGATAATCCAAGCCCTTGATCTCACATTTTAAATCTGCTATCTCTCTATCAACAGCCACATTTTGCCCTCCAAGCTCTTCCTTCACTTCTCTTGATGAGAACCCCCCACTGGCAGGTAGAGGGAGAGGAAGGTCTGGCCCCTCTCAGGCCCTAAGGGGCAGTGGGCAGAGCACAGCAAGGGCCTGGATGTGCCCCCAGTCCTGCTCCATCACCCACCCACGTCCAGCTCCCTTCCACCAGCTCTGGGGCTGGCCCAGCCTGGCCCCTGCCCCAGTCTGACCAGTGAGGCTCCTGCTCCTTCCAGCCCCATTTCCTCCTGTGACCCAAGTGGGAGCCCCCCACAGCACCCCTGTGCCCCAGGATCAGTCCTGGAACTGCTTGTTTATTTTGGCCCCAACATGTTGGCTAAGGTAAAAAAAAAAACAAAAAAACTTCCTTTTGGTTGAAAAAAAATCTTTATTCACAGAACATCACATGAATCACGTCCCACTCTTGTTCCTTTATGTATAAAAGAATGGTAAAAAGTTTTATTCCAGAGGCAAATGAATTCCCACAGAGTCCCCTCCTGAGAGAGCAGCTCACCCCAGAGCTGGAACTCGTGCCACAGTCTGGAAGCAGAAGTGAGGTGGTCAGTGAGGAAGGAAACACCACCAAGCTACAGCAGCAGAGCCTCCAGGGCTCCAGCTCCAGCTCCTTTCCTTTGGCAGGGAGCACAGTCCCACCAGGCCTCCAGCTCATCTCCCACTGCATCCCAAGGGGAGATGTGGGGCTTGAAGGAACCACCCCTGTCCCACTGCAATGGAGGGTTTTGGGTTCACACAAACCACCTAAGATGCCCCTGGAAATATCTCTGGACTTTACAGGCACTGCAAATGTGTCTGATGTCACATGTCCCCAAATCCAGTTCCCCAGGTGGTTCCTTCAAGCCCCAGGTGTCACCTTGGGATGCCATGGGTAGCAAGGACACTTGGCTCACCAAGGGGAAATCAGCCTGTGCAGGGACAAGGAGACTCCAGAAGGCAAAAGAAATCAACAGGAAAACATCTATTAAAATGCCAAGCTAGGCTCAGAAACAGAACCAGAATCCAGTTCCAAGTATCTTATGGCTCCTACCACAGCCCAAAAGGAAAGAGATTGGCCAGAGCCCCACCTTGGTGTAAGACAAACCCTGCTACACCAGGCCACAGCTGCAGAAACCTTAAACAATGCCAGCCTTAAACCCTAAATCCCAACAGTGTAAAATCAGTGGAATTGGATCAGTTCATCAGAACTGAGATTTGCCAGGACCCTTGCAAGTGCTTGGCTGCCCTCTCAAGGGCTGAATCCATCAGATTTCATATCCAAAATAAATTTCAGGCAAATTTGTATTTATGATTTCTACTACACAGCAAGACAGATATTCCATCAGTGCGAATTCCCTCTCTTCCTTTTAATTCCTTACTCCCTTGGGCTCAAATGAAAACCAGTTCCATGCTTGCTGTGCTACATATTTCCTTGGAAAACCTGGACAAATGGGGAACTCCAAGAGCAGGACACACCTCAGAAGTATCAAGCACATGGAGAAGCCCAGGAACAGGGGCCACTGGTCACTCTGGGTGTCTGGCTGGGCCCCACCCCAGCTCTGGTCACCAGCAGGGTCCTGTTTCATGGCCCATATTCCCTAAAATCTGTTCTAAATATTTTTTCAGTTATTAAAAACTTTTCTCCCAGTTTGCAACAGGCCAGATAATGAAAGCAAAGCTCAGTGCAGTGAGGACAGAATGCAGAACTTGTGAATAGTTACTAATCCAGAGACCAACAACCATTGCAGACAGGAAACAGGGAAGGAATTGCCAGCACATCAGCTGGATATGACACATCTGTGCCACTGTCAGACACTGGGAAATGCTCCACACTTGCCACACGTGGGGATGGGAATGGATCTGCAGGGTGATTGAAATGGATGATGCCCAAAATCCCAGGATGGCCCCTCTATCCCACCCCCAGGCTGCAGGGGAAGCAGTGCTGGACTGAGACAAGGATCTCACAGCTCCATGTTTCACTGGGACAGGGAATGACCCCAAGGAGATGAGTGAGAGCCAGCAGCACCCCCAAGAGGTGACACCTGAGTGTCCTTCAGAGTAACTCCCCAGTGCACAGGGGACCACAGGGAACACCCTTCCCAAGGATGAAACTTGAGGAAACTCCCCTGACAAGCTGATTTTCAGTGCCAGGCCTGTTGTGCTGATCCTCTGGTGTGAAGAACCTGTTCCAGCTCTGTGAACAATCCCACACCTCCAGGGAGCACAGGTGCACTCACCTGCCCCATCCACTCAAGTTCCAGCTCCAGAGCCCCAGACCCAACCAGCACCTCAGGAAATGAACACAGCTCCCCAAACCTCTGTGCTCCAGCATCAGAAATGTCAGTCTTGGAGGCTGGATTTGGCAGGAGGCCCAGGGAGATGCCACAGGCCTGACGTGCATCCCAGTGGAAGCAGGAGGGAGCCTGGCACTCAGCATCCTCTGGGAAGCAGCAGGGCAGAGAGAGGTACCAGAACATCCCCCAGATGAGCAGAGCAGCATTTCAGCCTAAACCAGAGAGATCTGTGCTGGTTAATACTGTGTGTGAAGTTAACTGAGGTTATAACCGTGCTCTAAGACTCTTCCCCACAAATCCTCCTCCTCCAAGCACACAGAACCACATGGGAGCCCCTCATCCCTTCACTTCCCAACTCTTTTTGCACACTCAGTCCCACAGGCTGAACTCAGGCCAATGAACACTGTGAAATTCTCTGTGCCACTCCTGCACTGCAAAATGCAGGGGTCAGGTTGGTGCTGGCCAGCACAGGAAAGACTTTCTGCATCCTAGGCTGTGCCTTTGCATCCCATCCCTGTGTGCCCAAAGGGACATTCCTGCCTTGCTACAGCTGGGCAAAATGTTCACTTCTGCTTCCTATTAACCAGACCATTAACCCTGCAGGCTTGAGGGGAGAGCAGTAAAGGCCAGGGTTATTTTCACAGGGCCATTCTCAAGCACAGATCCATTTCCTGCCATGTGACGCTGTCCGAGTGGGATTTGTAAACTCTGAAGTCCACGGGAAGGGCTCATCCAAAGCAGCAGCCAGAGGGAAGTCAGTCCTGGAGACAGTCCTCTGGCAGGTCAGCAGCTCATGTCAGGTACTGCACAACAAGGAACATGATGAGGCAGGTGAGGGCCATGCCTCCCAGCATGAGGAACTTGTCCTGGAAGGCGCGCTTCTCGATCAGCCGCATCACCGTGTTGGACAGCCCCAGCATGTTGGCAACGTCCAGGATCTTCTTGTGAGTGCCCTGAGGAGAACAACACAGCAAAGACACCATCACCCTCATGCCCTGAGCCTTCTCATCCCACAGGCCAAGAGTGTTTCATCACAGGTGGTGAGTGATGGATTCTCATTCATGGGACTCCTCTCAGCCAACCATCCCTACCATTCTAGAGGAGGTGGCCACAGGACCCAGGAAACAACTGCAAGTTTGGACTAATTAATCCATACACATGAACAGGAACATGGTTAAAGACACAAAAAAATCTGGACAGAAACAAGGTAAAAAGTGTTTCAGAAAAATGCATTCCTTAGGGAGGAGGACTCTGCTGGTCCTGTTCCAGTCACAGTCTAAAAACAGCTCTGACCAGTCAAGGTTTTGTGCAGAGCTCCCCCTGCTGAAATACAGTTCATACCAACAGACTGAGAAGGTCCAGACACTTGCAAGGTAAATAGAAGAAAAAAGGTAGATAAATGTGTAATTAATGCCATTTCCTGAAATCCTTCCACAGAAAAGCACAGGGTGCTGCAGGCAGGACACCTGGTATTATTTGCAATATGGATCCCACCATTACATCAACAGGAATCCTCCTGCTTTATTTCAGGGCAGTGGCTGGAGGAAACAGTATGAAATACAGGCACAGAGATGTGCTCCAGGCACAGTCAGGGTGGGATATTGCCCTGAGTGGGGAGAAGAGAGAGGACTCAGGGCTGCAGAGCCCTGAAAGCTCAGGAGATGAAAGCTGGACACAGTGACCCCCCTGTGGGCAGACAGACCCTGAGGCAGGACCCTCCTCACACCCACGTGTCCAGGAGGGGCCCTGCCACACCAGGGCCAGGGGACAGTCCCTCAGGGTGACACCTGGGCTGTCCCTGACAGGACACCCCACTCCAGGCTGCTCAAACACTGCATTCATCCCTGAGCCAGGTCAGCAGCACAGATCCCCACCACAGTGCTGAATTCCATGTGGTGACTGAAACAAAAACTTCAGCCTCTCTTTAGTCCACAATATTTTTGGTCTCAAAAGAGTGAAAATGTGAAAACTGGGAATTGTTTAGAGTATAAACCTGATTCAAGATCAGGAAGGCTCTCCAAGGACAGAATTTAGACCCACTATATTACACCCAGATGCAGAAGTTTCTCAGTCCATAAAACACAGATTTGCAATGCTAACTACATGATCAGTGTCTTGTGTTCAAGGCAGCTCAGGCCCTTCACTGAAGGTGGGGTGTGTGTCTACTAGTCCTACATAATCCATTTTTTCCAATTCCCACACCTCCTATTAATCCCCTGGAGGCTGCTCTCAGGCTCAGCACTGCCTTGTCTCTGCAGAATCCTTTCACAGTGCTCCAGAACAAAACCAAACCTTGCTGGGAGAACAGAAACCAAATATGAAGCTTTAAAATTAAAGCAAACAATAGAAAGGGAAAACTTCAATTCTTGCAGTCATGGAACAGTGGAATTGTATAATCAGTTAAAGTGACAATCTAGGAATACTCATTCCATATCTATCTATTTATACCCAATATACACAAAGTTGCAGAGAATAAAGCAGCCATGAGGACTGGTGCTACTACAAGGAGCAGCATTTCCTCCTCCCTGCAGGGCACCAGGTCCTGCCAGGGCTCCTCCATGGCACTCCTGTGGTGGGATGCCCCTTCTCAGGAACCCTCCAGAATCCATGTGTTTCATCCAGTCCCTCATGAGACATTCCCTTGGATCAGTGATTTCCCAGCTTGGAGAATCAACACCAATTCCCTCTGTGCAGCACAGAGACACTGATGATTGGGAGCTCCAGGCCAATGTGATCAGCCAAAAGCAACCCAGTGCTCAATATGGTGCACAAATGTCCACAATCCTCTCAGGGATGCAGGACCTTGAAGGAAGGTGCTCTTTCCAAAAAGCATTCACAACCCCAATCTTCTCCTAGCAGCAGTAATGAGTCCTTCCAGCCTTTTCCTCATGAGCTGGCAGCAGAACCGCTCCCTCTCCCCAGCACTCCTGTGGCCAGACTGCTCAGCAACACCAGTCCTCTGCAGTGAACACTGAACCACCCACTGAGTTTTCTTCAAGGTTTTCCTAGTAATGGCCCTTGTCTTAAACCAAATCCATACTCACAGGCCAGTGAAAAGTGACCTGAACCAGAAGCTAAACCTCATCTTGGAAAGAACTCAGCTTCAAACTCTGCTTTAATGTCTCCATGTCAGATCTGTGGGTGCAGGGCCTGGTCACCAGACTGGGGAGCAGAGAAGGAGCTGCAGCCCTGCTCTGGACCCTGTGCTGGTCCTGTGCAGGGTTCAGGGAACACCAGGCAGCCTGGAACCCTGGGGTCAGGACAGCAAAGTGCCTGTGCACACCCAGCTCAGCTCCCAAGTGCCAGCTGCAGTGCAGACCAGGCCTGCACTGCCTGCCACACATGGAGCTGCAGGTGTGACAGACCTGACCAAATCTGGGATTGATGCCTCCAAAAATGCCTAAATCTGGCAAATACATCCCAAAACAAAGCAGTGTTACAAAACTGAGAACAGAAGATGAATATAACAGACAGGCATTTCCCTACATTTTTCACAAGTCCAGTTTCTCTCCACAGACTTCTTAATAAAAAGTTTTTTGCATCCTTGAACTTTTTACTCAGAACTGAACATTGCTTTGAGCAGTCTGTAAAATTAAAGACAAATATTTGCTATGAAGAGACATCAGAAATGCTGCTGTTATCAGCAGGGAAGCAGGGACTGTTGAGGTGCACTATCTTTATTACTAATCTCAATCACCAGCTTTGTGGCTGCTCTGAGTGATGCCCATCTCAACCAACATCTCCCTGCCAGCCAGTTACTGCCCCTCCTGAACCTGAACAGAAAACCAACCACCACCCAAAGAAAAACAAACCCAACATTCAGCACTCCAGATGCTGCCCTGCAGATGAAGACCAGCCAGCCCCAAGAGATCATAGAGGTATTACTAACAAGATGGTAAAATGGAAAAGATTTCAAGTTGTTTAAATGAAGTTTGGGCCTTTCCAGCATCCTCAGCTCAGAGCAATGCACTGAAACAACACACATATTGATTTTACTCAGCCTGATCAGCACCAACACAGAAAAACGTGGGGACTTTCTGGTAAAAAATGATGCCCCACCTTTAGTGTGACTCTCTGGTCCCTCAGCCCCGCCAGGATGCTGGTGCCACTGCCAATAAGCTCATCCATGCCTCGGTGGGCACTCTGCAGGGACTCATTAAACTGCAAGGTTTCGTCGATCGGGATGGTGGTGGCAGAGTCCTGTGGGGAAAGCAGGGGCTCAGTTACCTGCTCACTCAGAAACACAACATGCACCAGCAGACATGGCCAAAACCCAGCAGGACTGGGAGGACTGTGCTTACACTGTTCTTCAGTAATGATTTTAAATAAACATTGATATTTGGGTGAAAAGAGTCATTTAGAGGAGATAAGGAAGACAAAAAGTAAAGCTGAGCAGCTGCTCAACTGCAATGAGATCTCAAGGATGGAAAGAGCAAAAGTAGAGAATTTTTTTAATCTCAGTAGGAAAGGGTACTGCAAAAGAGAACATCAAAGCTAACAGAAGGTGTTTAACAAGTGTTAAACACCCAGAAGGTGCTTAGTCATTGATCACTGCAAGTGAAAGATCTGTGGAAGATTTCACATCAAATTTCTGAGCAACAAAAGGCCTGAAAAAATGTTTGGAGATGACATTCTAAACATCTACAAAATAGTGCAAATTTCTGGCAGTGAGGGCAAACAGACATGGGCCTGCTTCCCTGAGCTCTGGCTCACTCACCCAAGGCCCTATTAAAAAAAAAATATTTTTCATGTTTTTCCATAAAAGATGCATTCACTCAACTAGGAACTGGGAACCTTGAAATGGAAATATCGAGGTAAAACTAATCTGGACTGCACAGGAGGGCAGGGATGGGATCACCCCTGTCTGCCAAAGGCCTCCAGGTCGCTGCTCTCCATCCAGAGAGGCAAGGAAATGGCTCCCACATGGTTTAGAGCAGGAACTGGGGAAGGGGCAAGTGTTGGAACACTGATCACCTGCTCCTGGTACTCAGAACAAGAAGCACCCCAAGCAGAATTCACAATGGATGGCACTCCATGTGCCAGCAGCTGCAGGTGACACAGAGGTAGAGCAGAATGGTAAAAACCCCAAATGTTCATCTGAAAATGCCATGTAGGACCCAAGGGCTGGTGCTGCCCTGCCTGGGCAGGGGCTCTGCTCACTGTGGAGAAGGAAGAATCAGGGACAGAGCTCTCAGGGGGCCCTGGATGAAGGGGCTGTGACAGAACACACAAACCTGGGCCCCTGTGAGTGCAGCACCACGGCTCACACAAGTGTCTGAGCAGAAGCACTTAATTTCCATGTGAATGGCTCTTATTCCAGATATATAACAGCCTTCAAACCAGCAGATTTCATTTCTCTACAAGGTTTTTCTAATCCACTATAATGCAGCAATAAAAATGGAGCAGTAGATTTGTGACCCCCCTGCCAAGGAGAAGGGATGGCACCGAGCTTGGTTTTGCTGCTTGTGATTTTCTCCAGGTACAAGGAAAGGCTTTAAAGATAAAGACTATTCTTAACTCTAAATTAAGCAAACTGTTCAGAACACTGCTACAGCTTCCAAAAACTGTTCTGGATGTCCCAGTGATTTACTCACACACTCAGCTGGAATCTCTGATAGAATACCCCTATATGAATAGGAACTGTAGAAAACTGTAAGCAGGAGAGGCTGATAACTGATAAATAAATCATCATTTTCCTATTAAAGGATCATTTTAAAGCCACATTTTTGTAGCAAGCTAAAAAGAAATACCAAGTAATTGTGTATTTTTTTTCATCTACCATACCTTTCAACATCTGAAAGAGAAAGTAACAAATTTGCTCTACATTCTGCATCTGTAAGCCTGCTACTGCTATTTGAAACTGCTCCACTCACACACCTTTTGCTTCTGAACAGCAAATTTTCCTGTAGGAAAACTTGTCCCTACTTGCAGGGAAACACCAGAATGTTTAAAAATAACAAACTGCAGTGTTTCTTCCAAGCCTTGTTTATAATTTTGAAATAGGCAACAAAATACCAGATGTTATCTTTATGGCAGGCTTTGAGAAATATATCAAACTGACAAAATCTCAGTTAATTAGGATTGCTCACATTCTTTCTTTCTTGCCCTGACAATGACTGAAAACACAGAAAACACAGATAATGAATGTTAGGTGACATGCCTTTAACAAAGAAGGGAAATAAAGACAGAAATCAAATAAAAATTTTAAAATAGTATTTAAAAAAACCAAACCAAACAAAAAAATATTAACCAAAAAAACCCCACATCAAACAAAACAAACCCCCCAAAAAACCCAAAATAACAAAAAAACTAACAAAAACCAACAAAAAAAAACCCCCAAGACTTAACTTTTCAGTTGCAGAAAAGTGAAATCTGAAAGCAAGCCTACATTATTCAGAGCAAAATTCCTCCAGGAATTTGCACTGGGGGCACTTCCCAATAGAGGCACAAACAAGAACAGGTGGAACACATTCAGATTATTACAAACTTTTGACTCATTTCTAGACAAAAAGCAAGGGCTTTGTCCCTTGTGGGATTTGTGTTTGGCTACACTGATGTTTGCTGACCCCTGCTGCCAGTGGAGTGTGTAAAAGAGGCTTTTCACACATCTCAGGATTTGGCAGACATTTGACATAAATCCAAGTGAAACGTACACTTTGGTACCTACCTCCCTGACCCTTTTACAACTGCTGTGTAAATCCAGGTGGGACTGCACTGGATAAAACAGCAGCAGCTTCTGGAGCCTTAAAGAGCCCAGCTTTTCCTCACGGGAGCTGTACTTCACCCCCACATATTTTGATTCCTCTCTCCCTTTACTCTCACTCCCAGCAGCTCCCTGCTGCCATGCTGCTGCCTCCCCCCTGCTGGCTCGGAGCTGCTGGAGCTCAGAGAGCCCAGCAGGAGCACTGAGTGCTGAGTATTTACGTTGGGGGTGAAGGTGCGGGCCAGCAGCTCCTCGCGCTGCCGCTCCTGCTGCTCCCGCAGGTACCGCCGCTGCTGGAAGTTCCTCAGGGCTGTCTGCAGGTGCTGCACGTCGTATTTCAGCTGGTCCACTCGCCTGCAGAGGAGCAAAAACACATAAAAACCCTGCTTTTGGGGGGCTTTGGTACAAAGCAGCAGCAGAAATTAACAGCAGTGAATAACAAGGAATTACGGGTTCTGCTTCTCGACAAGACGCAGGCTGAAAGTCCACACCTACATCTTCCCTGTCTCGTTTTTCTGCTTCACAGGTGATTATTTCACAGGTGATTATTTCACAGGTGATTATTTCACAGGTGATTATTCGTTTTAATCAATTATTTAGCCTCCAGGCTAATGACAGAATGCAAAGCAGAACTCCTGGGCTGTCTTGGACATCCTATCCAAGAGACATGGATTGTCTCTTCAGGTGTTATATAACAGTATCCATTCCTCATTTAACACAGATTTGGAAAGATGGTAGGATTTGTACAGGTTCTAGTTTATGACCCTCCTCTTCACATAAAAGATTATACTTTCCAGTTTCTTTAATCAGCATCATGTTCTGAACTTTGAGGTTTTGACAAAAGGAGTCCAAAAGTCAGTGGGCAATACAGGAGACACCTCAGACATCTCCACTGGGTTGAAACAAATCATGTCCAGAACTCCACTGGCCCTGATGAAATGATTGATGAAATTTAATGTTTGATCACCAGACTATCCTGGTCTAGTGGAAGACGTCCCAGCCCATGGCAAGGGTTGGAACTGATCTTCAAGGTCCCTTCCAACCCAAACCATTCCAGGATTCTACAAAGAAATCAATGACTGTGTCAAGTACTGACCTCTTTCTTTAATACAGGTGACATGAAATCCACCCATATTATCTACAAGAGCATTTTGGACCAAACATTAATAACTAAGTCACAGAATTAATTAAGAACAGCAAGCTCTGATGTCTGTGGTCCAGCCTCCTGCTCAAACTACTGCTCACTTCAGAAACCTCTATTTCAGTCACCAACAGCTTGGAAAATGGCCTAGAGAAAATGACACCAAATGAAGGAATTTTACTTTCTACATCCACAAATGCCATTAAAAGCAAGTGACAGAGAGAGCACCCAAGTGCATGTTCTGCTCATCTGAGAACAGAGCCATGAATCCAGCTGCATCACCAGTCTGGGCTTGATGATCTTTGAGGCCTTTTCCAACTTTAACGATTCTCATGATCCTGGGGTTAAATGCAGGAAAGTGATTTTGCCTCTGTGCCTCAATTTTACTACTGAAGAGCACAGAGATCAGTTATGCAAAGTATAAACATTTCACACAAATCAAAAGGCAAAGGGCTTCAATAAATTTAATTACAATAATTACAAAGACTACCCTGCACAATCAGAGCAGAGCAGTGAACTCACAGTTTGGCACTCTGCCTCTTGTTGGGAGGTTCTTTGCTGGACAGGATTTCCAGACGCTCCAAGTTGCTGAATATGTTGTCTATTCTTGCCTGAATCTCATTTTCTACCACTGCAAGGAAATAAAAACAGGATTTGACTTGAATTAGATAACTGCAATCTGATGAAGGCAAATGCTCAAAAGCATTCAAAGCAGCATGTAAAACATGATAGATGCAAATCTTTACTGGATGAAAATAATCAGGTAACTGAGAACTATACATATAATGAAATGCCACTTCTTTAGCTCAGTAATTTGACACTCTTACCTTTCCCTCCTCTTCTGAGAAGGCACCTAGGAAAGCCCCTGCTCATTCCACACATCTGAGCCTCTTTCCCCATCAGCTCCATGAATTAGGATTTCAAGCCCCCATATTTCCCCTGCAGCCCCTTCCTGCTCCCTCAGCAGGATTTGCTGTCACAAGAACACAGAGAAGCACCATCAACCCCCTGCAAACTACTCCACATATCAGCACTTCCCAGAAATCCACACTCAGCAGCAGAGAAGCAAAGAGCACACACGACCTCGTCTGCCCTGGATCTCACAGAGCCAAAGAGTGACTGACTCACATCCAGAGACAAATCAATCAAATTGTCCTAATCCATCTCTCCATCATTTACTGCAGCTGAACTCAACACAGGAGAGCTGACAGACAGTTAAAGCAACTTCTGTCACACCAAACTACACCACTACACATTTTTCTGAGCAAGAAGGGACTATTTGCTCAAAGTTGGAAAAGGCAAACTGCAAGTTTGATTTCCTAGCCCCTATTCCTGCTCTTCAACCATGGGTAATCCTGTTTTCCATAAATTCTGAAATACACACTAGTATCTTTAGAGAGAGAGAAATATAGACATATATTTATTCATTTATTAACTGTGTAAACTGATGAACCAATTGTAAATGATGTAATCTACATAACCTTATCTCTTGAAATGGTCTCAAGCAATAGATGCAAAATGGCAAATTATACTGATTTTCAGGACTTTCAAAACCACCCCCAGTGAACAGCAGTCTGGGAAGTCTGGCACTGTGGGAGGAGTAGTATAACCACCACAAAAACCACATCCAGAATTAATAAGTTACTGTTTTTTGATAGGAAATTTATCACAGCCCTTCCTAGAGCCCAGTCATGCTTCACAACTGTGTTTAAGAGAAGTCAGTGAACACGTGCAGCAATGCATCCAGTCAATGCAGTGTCCTTTCACCTCAGAAGTTCCTGATGAAACCCATTATTAGTGACTCATGCAGGAATTAAGGGTTCAAACACAGGTCCAAAATACATGTGCCAATTCTGCACTGGGGTAAAAAGTCCTGCCACACATATCAGAGCATCTTATTATTACAGTCATTTATGAGCCCAGGTTATAGTCCAAACTGACTGAGGTAATTTCAGACCTAATGGTTCTACACACTTCCCATAGTAGGTGGAATGACAGGTTCTGACTCTGACGCAGCAGGAATGGCAGGAGCATCCTGCTTAAGTTCCTGCACACAAAATCCCAATATCTTCCCCAAAACTGCCCTGAGCATCTTTAGGGGAAAGCTGCCAGCTGCTGGATGCTGAGGGAATAATCACACAGCAGGGCAGGCACAGTCACACCTCTCAGCTTTCTGAGCTGCTAACAAACCAGCCCAGGGATGCTCCAACCTGCAGGTCTGTCCACACCAAGGTGTTCATTAATTCAAGGTGTTCAAAAACCTCCACGAGTGCATCAGTGTGGGGGGTTTTGATCTGTTTGTGCTAAAGGCCTGCACAGACAGCCTGACCATGAGTTCCAAAATCTAACAGCACCAAAAATCTGGCATTCTACCATGACATTAAAGAAGCATCCACAGCAAGCACTCTCTGTCAGTTAGAGAATTGTAACAGGAAGATGAAGCAAATTCTTGTCCTGTCTTTTCTACTCTGTCCTCATACAAAACATCTGTTGCAATTGTCATGGGAGTGGCTTAATACACTTTAATCTATCTAAAATTTTAAATTTGATTTCTGCATTCTGATCTCTCTCCCTGTTTTACACACTCCAACAAACAACACCTTATTGAAGTTAAACAGCAATACAATTTCAATGCATTCTGAATTGGTGATGTGTCTCAGCAGCTGATCACAATGACCCTGGAGCTAAATTTGTTCCAATAATGACTGTAAATTTAATGAGAAGACATGCAAGGTTAAAGATGCAAACCAAATAAACCTCCCTGCTTCACTCATTACTTACAGTGCACTGACTCTTTGTCTGAAGTCTCCAAGTGTCCCATGTAAGACTGGACCTCATGGACCTGCCTGTCAGGAGATAAAGAGAAAATGAACAGAGAAGTCATTTAACTGCCATAAAATCATTTCCAGCACCTCACTTTTCTGCTGCTTTTACTGAAATGCACTTTTTAGAACAGCACAGGAATCAGCAACACAGTGTCAGAGCAGACAGCCCATCCCTGACCACCAGCCCAGGTTCTCAGCAGGAAGCAAGCTGTGCTCTCACTTCATATGGACCCACAAAGTAACTTTATTTAAAAACAGCAATCGAGGTGAAGATAAGGAAATACACAGAACAGCTCTTCTACAAGAAACAGCTGTTCAGCCTGGTCTGGAGATGACAGAGCAGAGACACCCAAGAGGAGAAGTAGAGTAAGGAATGATTTTCACTGTTTCATGACATGTGAATTCACAGGCATCAAGTGAAATTGAAAGATTGTAATTATAAGAAAAAACTACTGTGGCTGGACAAGCAGTGGCATAGTAAAACAAAAGAAAAAAAATATTGATGGTTGTTAAATTATTCTGGAACTAGATGGGCTTTAAGGTCCCTTCCAACCTGAACCATTTAATGATCACAAAATAAGGCACTACAGAAATGGGAACAGGACAACATCAGCCCCCACATCCATAACTGCTGCTGTTACATTCCTGCATTTCCAGATCTCCAGCAGGGTGTCCTGCTCTTCCCTACAGGGTCACCCTCTATCATTATTCAATGGCAGAGAAATCATTATTCAGTATAAGATTCAATTCAAGTCTCTTACCACCCCACTTCCCTTAACAGAGCCCCACAAAGAAGCAAATTACCACAGAAATTTGGAATATTGCCTTAACTGTGTCCTTCAGCCCCTCTCCCGTGAGTTATTCCGTACGGATTAGCAACAGAACCACGAGAATTTTTGCCTTATTTTGCAATTTCCACACCACTCCTCCCTCTCCAGACTGGAATTATCTGTGAAATACGGGATTTATCCTCAAGGAGCCACACGCCTCCAGAGGTGGTTTAAACTGCGGCAGCCAGAGCCCTCAAACCCTGCTGCAAAAATCCTTATACACAGGTGAGCTTTAAATAAACCAATAAGCGGGAATCACCGATGCCCGTGCCCCGAGCCGGCCGAGCCCTTGGGGCTGACGTGGCACACGCGGCCCGGGGTTCTGCTCCGGGATGGGCTTTTTTGGGGAAACGCTTTTAAAGGGTGCTGAGACCTGTGGGGTGTCGGCCCTGGGCTCCCGCACAGCCGATCCGCCTCGCACACTGGGTTTGCGGATCACCCCCGATCCTTCGGCAACTGCTGGTTTGAGGGTACAGCCCTCACACACCCTCCACATCCCTCACGCACTTGTCGGTGTGCTGGTACAGCCCCTCACACCCCTCAGTCCCTCACGCACTTGTTGGTGTGCTGGTACACCCCTCACACCCCTCAGTCCCTCACGCACTTGTTGGTGTGCTGGTACACCCCTCACACCCCTCAGTCCCTCACGCATTTGTTGGTGTGCTGGTACAGCCCCTCACACCCCTCAGTCCCTCACGCACTTGTTGGTTTGCTGGTACAGCCCCTCCATCCCGCACCGGCTTCGCTCCGCACACGTCGCCTCCCGCCACTTCCGGCCCCGCCTCCTCCCGCTGCTTCCGCTTCCGCTTCCGCCTCCCCCGGGCCGCGGTGCCGCCCCTGCGCCCCGCGCGGCCGCCAGGGGGCGCTGCAGGAGCGGCGCG
>JANRGV010000054.1:3587508-3606180 GCA_024734035.1 Alethe castanea
GTGAAATGGAGGGGGGAGGCAGGGGGGCACACAAGCAGTGCCATGGAGGGAGTTTATTGTGCTGAGGGGCCGTGAGGGGCCGGGCGCGGGCGGTGCTTCCTTACGAATCGTTCGTGTTCGCCTCGGTCGGCAGCGTCCGAAATAGCGGCTGCGGCCTCTTGGTACGGACAGCGGAAAGGGTGTTAGCTGGGACAGCCGCCTGGGGTTGCGGAACTGCATCCCCAGCACGGGAGCATGGAGTGGATTCATGGTACAGTGCCACTGCACCCTGCCATGGCAGGGACACCTCCCACTGTTCCAGGCTGCTCCAAACCGTGTCGAACTTCTCTGGGCACCCTGTGCCAGGGCCTCCCCACCCTGCCAGGGAACAATTCCTGCCCAATATCCCATCCATCCCTGCCCTCTGGCAGTGGAAGCCATTCCCCGTGTCCTGTCCCTCTGTCCCTTGTCCCCATTCCCTCTCCAGCTCTCCTGGAGCCCCTTTAGGCCCTGGAAGGGGCTCAGAGGTCTTCCTGGAGCTTCCCTTCTCCAGGTGAACACCCCGAGGTCTCCCACTGTGTCTCCATGCGGAGGGTTCCAGCCTTGGAGCAGCTCCACATGCTCCTGATGCCCAGGAGGGGCTGGACACAGGTGGGGCCTCCAGAGGCCAGGTCACCTCTAGGAGTCCAGGTGACCAACACACCTGGAGATGCAGATCCTGAGCTGATACCTCATTCCTCTTAGGATGAACCCTCCATCCAGGTATCCCTTCTAAAACAGCTCTTCCATCATCATCATCACACCTGTCCTGCACCGTGCCTTGCTGTCCTGTGCAGTGTTTCACTGCTAGGGAACTGCCTGCACTTCACAGGTTTGTTCACACATGATCATGGTCAGTTTAGGGTGTCCACCCTGCAAATAGTTTTGCTTTCTTAATAATCCTGGTTTTTCTCCATACTTAGAGATACACTAAATTCTCTCCAGCAGGATGTCACCCATTCATGGTGGATCTGCAGGTCCCTGTCCTATCTCACAGAGCTTTGCTCTGGGGCTGGATGAGAGACTGCTTTTCAGTTTACTCTTCATTGTTTGGACCAGATAATCCACCACAGTTGAAGCCACAACTCTTCTTGTATGTACTGGGCTACAACACCCAATATCTTTATGGTCAGAGTCTGCTGAGCCACCTGAATTCCTGTCACCTTTTACTTCATGGGAAAAGCAAAGAGAAGGTGAATTATAAAAAAACCAAACAAAACAGCATGATGGGGAGGTATAGCCCAGTTAGTCAGGGCAGCAGGACATCAGAGGCCCAGGTACAAACACTGATTGATTAAAAAGCTCAAATTAGGACCATAACTCTGTCTTGTCACTGTGATTTAAAGGAAAATAGTTCTTGTCAACAAATTGAACTTCATGCTAATAAGCGCTTGATTGGGGAAAATTGGGAAAGGCTTGTATTCTGTAAAGCATTAAACTCTATACCACAAGATCAATAATTTAAAAGTCTATAGCCTCTGTCCTCCTGGTCCAGACAAGCAGTCAGCTCTCTCCTTCTCCACTATTTCTTCCCTCTATTAAATGTTGTCATTTTGTACTTCTTCCTCAGGCTTTAAATTCCCCCTGATGTTGAACTGTTTCTGCCCTTTTCTGGGTTTGTGCTGCCTGTCCCACCTGTGGTGTGAAGGGAAAAACCTGCTTTATCAACAGGAATAATGTCTTAAACTGGCTCCATCCAGATAAAACGCTCTAAAAATGAAATAAAACACAGTGATTTAAATCCTAAACTTCCTTCAGCAACCTCAGCCTTGTCCTGCACTTGACCTAGGCAAAACCAAAATAACTGTACAGCAAAAATTCAGGCTACTGAAGGATGACAAACGTTGGAGGAAAAGTGAGAAATTATTTTCAGAAGCGGGGAAGCTGAAGGCAGACACCTCCTGATGTGAGACTGGGCAAATTGGGAAACCTGGAGGCTGGAACAGTCTCCAAAGTGTTGGGTTCTTTCTGCTGTTGCTCATTTGCAGTTCAGTGTGAGCACCTGAAGAATGCAGCCTTGTCACAGGAGAGCACATCCCTGAGCACCACACAGATGTAAAAGAGGGAAACAACAACACATCTTTAATTAATGAGAGATTCTGTCCCTGTGGGTCCATCTCTTGTGTCTCAGATGATGCATCAAACTCAGTCTGCCCTGCCCTGCCATGCAGCCAGCCTGGCCTCTGGCAAGAGATTATCCCCTGGATGTCAAACAGCAGCTCAAGCCCCAGAAATCACATCAGCCCAAGGATAAACAGCATATCAACAAAACCATTAACTGCAGCAGTAACAAACACATTCACTCCCCATCCTTTGCTCCCCCTTCCCTGAGCCATTAGACCCCATTTTCAAACACTTCTGGAAATCAGTTGAATGGAAATAGACCCTGGGATTCCCTCCTGGCCAAGGCTGTGAGAGGTATCACAGGAGTCCTGATGAAATGGCAAGCACTGAAATACAAGAACAGATTTCTGTTCTTTTGTGAAGAAATTGATTTTTGCCAGAAACAACATGCTGCAACCCAGCGTCTATTCTTGTTAGACTTCAAGTCCTTCCAGGAGGAGTCCTTCAGCAAATTGGCTCATTTAGACACAACAGCCAGGAGCATGGAGAGGAAAAAAAAGGGTTTTGTTCAAGGAAAGCCTCTGTATTGTAAACAGGATAAAAGGGGATGGAGAGAGTCACTTATCACTGTCTCTCATGTCCCCAGGTCATTCCTGTGTAGCATCTACTGGAGAAAAAGGATTTCATATTCCCTGCTCTCCCAGAAGCCCAGCTGGGGGATTTTCTCTGCCACACAGTCTGCAGACTCCATGTGCATTCAGCAGCAGCTTTCAAACGCCATTGCTGCTCCCCACTGCCCTCTCTGCCTTGTGAATCCTGGCAGCACCCAAGGCAGAGCTGGATCCTCACAGGGTCTCCTTTGCTCTGCCTGCACCAGCCCCTGTCCCCTCACAGCCGTGGCACTTGGGGTTCTCCAAAAACACTGATGCTCTGTTTGATATCAGACCCCAGGAATGCATCTCTCCCTATTTCTCTGAGCATGATCCCATCAGGCACAGAAACTGTCTGCCCTCCTCCCTCTTTCTCTCCCCCCTCCCTCTCGTTTTGGGGCACTCTTAGCATGCTTTGCTGATACAAATAACTGTGGCTTTCAAAACAAAGGAGTGCCGAACCCCAGGGCATTCCGCCCGGCAGAGACGTTTGGATGAGTGCTTGATGGAGACTCCAGTGAGTCCAGCTGCAGGCCATGGGCTGCATGTCCCAGCTCTGACAGGCTCCCCGACACAAGGCAGACCTCACAGCACGCCTCTCAGCACTTCCAGCCTGGGGAAGGGGGCAAAACGAGAAGGGGAGACATGACAAGAATGTTGGAGGCTCATCTATCAAATTTCTCGGGCTCTTGGGTGATGTTCTGGACCCAGGTCTCCCTGGGCAAGGAGCTTTTTAAAGACACATTGCACCTTCCTGCTCATCTTCCCAAATTAAGAACGTTTCTGCACGACTGTCACAGTCAGTTTTGAGACTGATCTGTGGCTGTGAGAGTCACAAATGCTCAGACTGTTATTCCCTTCTGCATAAATATCCCAGGGAAAGGGATATGGAAAGGATGGAGAAGGCCAGGCCAAGGGAAGAAGGAGTCAAAGAGCATCTCTGCAATTTTCACTCCCTCCCTCCCTTCTGTAATGAAGCCAGGGAAATATGGCAGGAATAGGAATAGGAATAGGAATAGGAATAGGAATAGGAATAGGAATAGGAATAGGAATAGGAATAGGAATAGGAATAAAAACAAAATATACCCAGTGGTGAGGAGCACTGCAGCATCCCCCAGCGTGAGGATCTTTGAGGCACAAATGTCTGGAGGTTTGGAGAATATCCTGGACAAGTGTATTTTCCTCAAGCTTTCATCCTTCCCTGCTGGCAGCCACACAGGGATGCTGGAGGTGAAACAATGACCTTGATGGATTTTTGGTGCAGGCACTGCATGGCTCTGTTAGTAGCCCCACGCCTCCATTGCACTATAAATGTTATATTATCATAATAATGATTAAACACCACTCAGTTCTCCATGTAGGACTGAGTTTCCTCGTGCCTTGTCCCTGCTGATCCTGCCTGTTTAACCTTATCAATGAAATTCAGGAAACAGGAGCAAAGAGTTTCCTCCAAGACAGCCAAGGGAGGCAGAAGGGGCAAGAAATTACACTGCCTTCCCCAGACAGTGCACAAATCAAATTCCAATAATCCTGCCACTACTCCTTCCTTTTGCCCAGCATCAGGAACCTGTTAGGAGCCTCAGCTGCCTTCAACTGAAATGGCATCCCCCCCCCAGTTCCAAATCCCACAGGAATCTCTGAGTTTTGGCCTTAAAAGCTCTGGCTTTGAAAATCTTTTGAATTTATTTACTGGGCAGCCCTGTTTGATAAATAAATATATGATGGCAGATTCTATCTGGGCACTATTAACACTGGACTGGATGTATAATGTAACACTTACATAGGAAAATTTTAAAATCTGTGAGCAATACCATGTGGCATTATCCTGATTTTTCCAGGGGTCAGTTCCCTGACAGTCAGTCTCTCTGAAATGTGTCAGGTTAGGAATTCCATTGAAATTAGACAACATCATCAGATGCTTTGGGAAATTTTAGGGGCAGATCTTTTATGTTCTCTTTCCCACTGAAAAAACCAGCCATTTCCTGGGTCTAATTTTGGCAAACGAATCCGGATAACTGGAGTTCATTAGCTTAATAGGTTAATGCTGAACTGTTTCCCAAGTCAAATCTGCATGTCAATCTGCCTCATACTCACATTTTGTCAATATGGAGGATCTTAAAATGAAAATTTAAAAAAAGTGAAAATAATTTTCATCTGCATTTCATCCACGGGGTAATTCAGGCACGAGGAGCTGGCCATGCCAGGTCCCTCTCCTCTCTCTGTCTCCCTGGCTGGCTGGGATGCTGCAGGGGCTGTGCTGTGTTTGTTGGTAAAGCAGCCTGACACAAAGAGGCCCCGGGAGCTGCATGCACCCACAGGATGGATGGCAGCTCCTGTCAATCCAGCCCGAGTCCCCCAAGAGGGAAAATGGGATTGTCTGCAGCGGTGAGGGAGAGACTTCTCTCAAGAATGTCATAGAGGAATTTTCCTAAAACCTTCCCCAGTAATCTGAGCAAAACCTTCCCAAGGCTCTTCTGTTAATGGAGACCAGGGGAAAATGTGAGGACAGGATGGAGGCATAAAAGACAGAATTCACCATCAGTCCTGCCTGGCAGCTCCTGTGCCAGAGTCACAGAATCATGGAATGCCAGGATGGTTTGGGTGGGAAGGGAACCTTAAAGCCCATCCAGTGCCACCCCCTGCCATGGGCAGGGACACCTTCCACTGTCCCAGGCTGCTCCAAGCCCCATGCAGCCTGGCCTGGGGCACTGCCAGGGATCCAGGGGCAGCTTCTCTGGGTAAGCACTGTGAGCCCATAGTAGCCAGGCGGGTGTTGCTCAGTGTAACCACAGCAGGGTGGTGCTTTCCAGGCCATTTCCCGGTTAGGTCAGGTGCTCTGTGAGAGTCCAGGAGTTTCTGACAGCTCTGATCTGTAGTGACACCCAGGGGTGCACAGCACAGCTGGAGACAGAGATCTCTTTGGAGTGGATCTCTTTACCAAGCTTGCACACCGTACCCCACACCCCCACTGAAGAGAAGATCCAGCTCTAGCACTGACTCTCCTGATGCTCTTAGAAACCTTTTCCTCAGGAATTTAATTTTACCATCTTCTCACGAGATGGTTTTGGTACCTGTGGATAGAATGAATTGTATTTCCTTGGGGCTGGAAAACACCTGCCAAGGGATGGAGAGGCACATTGTGTCTCATGAGCTTTAATATTCCCTAAGATTGAGGCTCCCGTCAGAGGCTGAGCTTGGCAGTGGTTTGGCTCAGCCTCCTTGGCAGCAGGGCTGCACCAGGCACTGCTGCCACAGCTGGAGCTGCACTTGTCCCCTGGGACATGAGGTCACTCCTTGGTGTGGTGGCATTTCCCCACCTGCCGGGATGTCTGCAGGGACAGGGACGGTGCCACAGCAGGGGCTGGGATCTGTCTGTGCTGCAGATCTTATCTGCAGTGATTAGCTGGCCCCAGCGAACTGCTCCTGCTATCCTGAGCCATCTGTCAATTTGCTGCTTCTATTTCAAATTCAGAGAAGGGCTTGTTTTCCCTAAAGCTTATCAGCTTTTTCTGACCAGACTAAATGGTCTAATCACAAAAAATCTACCTCCAGCAGCCAGCCTTGCACCTCTTACCTCACATTTCCGACTCCTCCCAGGTCCAGTTGCATTTCCCACTCCAGTTACTGATTCCACTGGCAGCAGGGTTTTATCTGCCCCACTAAAAGGTAGGGGGGTTTAACACCAAATGAAATCTGCAAAATTACATCTACCACCCTTCCCTGTTTTAATGAAATGGATTTCCTTCATTGCTCCTTCAAGTTTGCCAACACTGTCCCACTTCTCCAAGCATGATGGTGCAGCAGTGGGGACATGAGAGGTGGCACAAGAGCTCCAAGATTTATTGCTCTCTCCAAGTAATCACTTTAGTGCCTGGTAAACCAATGTGTCCTGAGCCTCCCACAGCCAGGGCAGCTCCACTGACAGCAAAGTGACCATGCATCATGAAAAGATTGATTTTTTTTTTTAAATATAGTTCTTATAATTTTTTCTTCTTATTTTTGGAAAGGTATCTGAAATTCAAGAACACTCTCTGTTACCCACATCCACCACTGAATTGGCTATAGCTTAATATCCTTGTTGATCTGAATTGTCCAAGATAAAGTTTTAACTCCTGCTGGACAATTTGATGAATTATAAAAAATATGTAATATTATATGCTATAATTATATTACTGTAGAATATTATAAATGTATGTTGGTAGCAGGCAGTCACAGCTTATCCCTTCCTGTCCAGTCACAGATTTTTCTGCATCACTTCCCTGCAGCCTCCAAACCAAGTAAGTGCTTTGTTCACAGCAAGTGGTATAGAATCAGCCCATGTCCACTGATGGCAAAAGACTTTGGTGCATTTCCACCTGCCAATTCCCTTTTCCCAGTGTCCATAGCACGAGCTGGTTGGGAGAACCACTCTTGCTTCCCCCAATGATTTTACTTCTCTGCTGCAGCTGTTTTAAAACACTGGATTTTTGAGTGTTTCAGATGCCACAGCCTTCACTTGCATGACTATGAGCTAAAATTAGAACTATCACATGTATTTTTTGGGAATTTTTTATACTCAAATAAAAATATCATTTGCATTGCAGGTTATTTGTTCTGGCCTGTGTCAGGTGAGGTGATGCCTCAAACCTGTGTGATAAATGCCATTATCTGAGTTGTTGGAATACAAGGATGCTCACCAAGTCCCCACTTTGAATCTCCAAGCCTCTGTCTGAAGGGAGACCGAGGAAGAGCAGGAAGAGATGTGCCAGTCTTATGTAATTACCAAGCACATCACCCTCAGCGAGGAGAGCTGGGTTTGCCAAGACCACAATAATGATTGCACTGGCCCCGGGTGCTGGAGCTCAGCCTTGTGTGGATTTGCAATGTAAATCCCTGTCCCTGCTCCTGCCAGCACTGCCTCCCTGGGATCCAGAGCAGCAGCAGCAGCAGCAGCAGCAGCAGCAGCAGGGCCATTCCTGCATCCTGGCAGCTCTGCCTCCCCTGTGCCCAGCTACACTGCTCCTGCCCACACTGCAGGGCTGCCCACAGAGAGCAGCTCTGGCTGCCTGGGCTCTGCCATGAGCAGGCAGGACGTGGCTGGAGGTGATTCAGGGTGGGGTCCCCCACTGCCCAGTGTGGAGTGGAACTCACCTTGGGGTCCCTTGTGGGGCAGAGCTCACCCTGGGGTCCCCATGGACGAGGCCCGGTGAGGCTCAGCAGGAGCCCAGCGTGGCAGCATAGCTGGCTTGGCATCAAGAGCTCACATCTGCCCGCAGAACCATTCTTGCCTCAAACTGGTCGTGCTGGTGGCCAGGGACAGCACACCTTCCCTTCTCCATTCCCACCTTGGGAACTGGGGATCCTCTTCTCACTGTGCAGCCCAGGCTGGGAGGTTGCTGGAGGTGGAGCTGCTCAGCAGTGTCCTGGCCTGGGTGGCACAGTCACCTTCTCCCCAGTGCCAGCCCTGGGGTTCCTCAGCATGTAAGAGAGAGGGACAAACAGAGCAAGCACAAGGGCAAGGGGAAGCCTTTGGGAGGGGAAGCTGGGGCCATCGTCTCTGTGAGCAACTGGAGACCAGTTGCTGGGGCTGAGGGGTTCATTGCAGGTTTCCAGCTCTTCTTCAGCTGCTGACAGCTCCTGAATGTTCCCAGGGAAAGGCAGAATCACAGTCATAGATTCACAGAATTATTTGGGTTGGAAGGGACCTTTAAGCTCATCTACTTCCAATCCCCTGCCATGGGGCACATTCCAGTGTGCCATGGGCAGGGACACCTTCCAGTAGAAAAAATCCAGATTTCTCCAAGCCCCATCCAACCTGGCCTTGAACAGATCCAGGAATGGGGCATCCACAACTTCTCTGGGCTTGGTTTTGGACTGCTGGTTAAGGCCTGCCTGTACTGAGTGAGAAGAACTCAGCAAAGTGAGGGAGATGGGATTTCACAAGGTGCCCAAAGCACAGGAACACCTCTGCAGTGCTCCCACTGCCTGTCCCTGCTGTGCTCCTGTACAGTGTCCTGTACATCATTAAACTGCCCACAGCTATCCAAGTGCTCTCCCACAGACAGCAAAGTTCTATCAGCTTCTGTTTTGGAGGTTTTGAGGCAGAAGGAGGAGATCCCAGTTGCCCAATGGTAGATTTGAGGAAAGACTTGAGCACAACTCTCCTCGCCCTGCTGCTCTGCCCACTGGTCCCCACTGATGCCTTCTCATCACTGAGGTGCTGAGTGTACCTGCAGCCCTGACTGGGATGTTTGCCCAGTTGCAGGCTGGGGAGAGCAGCACTGCAGCTCCTCCCAGGGAGCTCAAGGAGCGGCAGTGCCCCAGGGCACTCGGTAAATGAATAAAAAAAACAGAGTCAGAACTGATTAGGGAGCTCAGGTTTTGGCTCAGACTCTCTAGAGCCTCCAAGGCATTGCAGAGGCTCAGAACCTCATTACTTCTATAAAGTGAATTCAGTAATTAGCTCAGGTCAAAAGTTTACAGCTTGGAGGCTGCTGCTAGGGAATGGTTCCTCCTGGACATTAGAAACCAAACTGCAGAAAGCAGGAGTTGGCGTCAAGGCAAAACACTTAATCAAGGGTCTTTTGGATGGGATTGTCTTGCTGTATAGGCTGACTGGGCAGTGTTGTGCCCTCAGAAGGAGAGATACTGCCCTGGAGAAGCAGACAGGACATTGCCACAAATCCTTGAGAAGTTGGGAATTGCCTCCCTGGGTGTGTCCGGGGTTAGCTGAGCCAAAATCCTGCCATGGCCAGAACAACGTTTTTCAAGCAGGCTGCAGAAAGCTGCTGCAGACTCAGTCCTGTCCTGTTCCTCCACACAGCCCAGCTGAAGAGCAGCTGAGACCTAAAGCAGGAACTCATCCCAGTGGGACAGGGCTGGCATCATTTTAAGTAGCCGATCATTGCTTAAATGTTTCTATGTTCCTGATTTCAAATATAGCCCAAAGCAGCAATTCCACATCCTTGATTCATCCAACATACAAAAGCCTTCCAGTGATGGACAATTTTTTATTTTCCAATTTCATGTAATGTGCCCCACTAATACGTTATGAGACAGGAAAGCCCAGCACCATTTGCTGGTCAATCATTTTGGTTCTGTTTTAAATTATTCACCTGACTCACAGACAATTCGTTTTCACTGTAATGATCAGACCTCTGGGTCTCATCCCAGTCTGAGTGGCTTTTGCACCTTTGCTACATCCCATGGGAGGCCAAGCCCAAATTGCCAGCAACCAGAGCTGGGCTCTGGCATGGAACTGGGGGATTTTCCATCCCAGCCCATGCCAGGACTCCCACATCCTGTCCACCTGGAGAGCAGGACCCAGGGACTGCCACAGTGCCCAGCAGGACACCCTGCCTGCTCTCCCCTCTTCCTGACTGTGCCAGAGAGAAAGTGGGACGGGGAGGAGGGAAGGGAGGGGCTGAAGGATTAAACAAGACAGACCAGAAAGCTTTGCATTTTTCCCCTAATACTCAGCTATTTAATGACTAGTTTGATGATAAGCATGAAATTAAATAGACAAAGAAAATTCTCTCATGTCTAAGAAGTCAGCAGATAATTAGGCTTTGATGGGGACATTCTGAGGCAGTTTCTACTCATTTTGTGAGGCTGATTTAATGCAGGGGCTGTCTCAGTTGTCCCTGCAGTCAAGCTCTGCTGATCTCTTCTGGCCAGAGCTCTGAGAGATGCTCATGCTGGCTGATGCCTCCTTACCCAGGAGGTGCTGATCCCCTGGAAGAGCCTTCCTCAACAGGAAAGAGGTTTCTGCCCCTTTCAGTTTCCATTTCCCATGTTCATCCTCTTTTAAACTCCATAGAGCTCACTTCATCCAGAGCAATGGTAACAAAGAATTTGGAATTCAGAATTTTGGAATTCTCTCCTTGTGAGGGTAAAAGCAGCAGCAGTGTGAGGAGCAGTCCTTCAGCAACTTTAAACCCAAATTCATTCTTTCTGTACCTATTCACAGATGGAAATTCTTCATTTCAAGCCTAAACGTTTTGAAATCCAGAAAATAATCAGCTCAAAGTTTCAAACCCAAACCCACCACCACTGCATATCAGATAGTGGGAATGCACAGCACCCTGGTTCCTCCAGAACTGGAATCTGAGGACCCCTAAGCATCAGGAAAAACAAAATCCCTTTTCTCCCATGTAAACACTCCCAAGGATATATTATGCTTTATTTTCAGGAAAATGCTGGTTTGTTATGGCAACACTTCAAGCCAAAATCACAAATGCAAACTCTGTCCAAAGTAGTCCCCATGAAATCAGAGGTGTCTGGGGCTGCCAGCAAAGTGAGGCTCATCAGGTGCCTGCCAGCTTCAAACCTTGAGGTAGGACAGAGGTGGTTAAAGGAGGGAGAACTGGAAAACAGGGGAGAAAGGGAAGGAAGGGGAAAACATAAGAAATGCCTTTTGTGAAGCAAAAGGGAGTAGTGTGCCTTTACACATGGGATTTAAAAAACAAAGCAAAGCTGAGAGCATGAGAGAGTGAACCAGGGCTGCTGCTTCTGCACTGTAAACTTTGGGGCTGGAGAAAGGAGGAGGAACCCAGCACTGACAGCCAAGGGTTGTCTGAGAGTGTAGATGGAACAAGCTATGGTAAAATCACTGTCCTTAGAGCAACATCTCCCCAGGTTTGGAGAAGTTCTTATCATTCCAGTTAAAATGTTGGAACTGGATCCAGCTCAGTGTTAAATTCCTAATTCTGACTGTCCACAAGGTTTCTTTGTTTTGACAGGTTAGAGATTAGCATGTATATTAATTAAACCATGTTTCTATTTTGACTGAAATACAACAACAATCACAATAACATTAATAACAATCATAGGAACAAACTGTTGTTATTATTGTTATTGTTATTATACCTCTCTTCAAGCCTAAAGTGAAGCCTCTGCTTTGTTGCCATATCCAATCCCATACAATAAAAGGCTTTAATGGAGCCATAAGCCTAATCTTAAAGGTTTAACTCTGATACTGAGTCAGACCTTGAGCTTCTTGTTCAGTCTTGAGTGCAGCAAAGCTCTCCCTGAGCTCTCTGCAGCTTTGTCAAATCCTTTAGGATCTTTCTCATAAGCATTTTCCCTTTCTCTCCTTCTCCCTGCCGGACATAAAGCACTGTCCTGATGTGCTTACCATCCACCGAGTTAAATTTAAATGACAAATCTGATAGACCTCACTGAAAAATCAAACTGACACTGCATGATTTCTGCTTTGATCACAATATATGACGGGTAAAATTCCAAATCTTTGAAAACCCTTTCCTGCAAAGGAAAGAAAACCCTTTTAAAACCATTTCCTACTAAGCTCTGATCTCAAATGCATTTTGCTGTTTATTTTTGAAGGGAGAAGACCAGCAAACTTGACAGTGCCCACAAGGAATGTCCAGCTGCCAGCAAGCTGCTCAGGCTCTGGGGCTGCTGGAAGAGTGATGGAGAGGAGGGAGTGTCCAGCCCTGGAATGCTGCTCTCCCTGCACGGGTGGAACTGGGCTGGACAGCCAGAGACCCCCGGAGAGGCAGCATCGCCTGCAGCTATGCAGCCACTCAAAGCTCAAACATCCCGTGGAAAGGTTAGCTTTTAATGGATGGTAAATGTTTGGGGAGACCTTTGACCAGCACTAATACTGCAGCTGACCGGGCAGGAGTGGGGAGTGAATGACCCGCATTAGGCTGGGCTGCTCACTTTAGTGAACAATAAGTGTCAAACCTGCTGCTGAACCCCCCTCCCCGGGCCCTCCTGCCCCTCAGGTGCTCCCTGAACAGGTATGGGCGGGGTGGGGCCTGCCTTTGGGTCGCCCTTGTTCTGTATGACCATCAAACCAGCCCAGAGCACCATGCCGAGTTGGAGAAGGTGCAGGAATACCCTCAGATGCCTCCAAAAATTCCTTTTAACTGATTTTTCAAGCATCTAAATTTGTTTAAGCCCTGGGCATTGTCATTAGCTTCATCTGCTCTGGCAAAGATAAAGCAGTGAGTGTGGAGGACTTGGACCCTGACTTGGTCATTCTGAGGAAGGCATGTATGGAGATATTTTTCTTCCTGTGTCCTCAGCATACATCACTGGGCCCAAAATCTTCGGAGAATCTCTTCAGGGTGCTCAGCATTCCCTGAAAATATTCACAGTACCCCTGTAGATATTCCCACAAGCATTTTTTTGTCAAACTGGAAACTCCTGGAGCCCCTAGGTAAGAGTCACAGCAGCCCTCTTTTGGTCCTCTCTTCACTACTTTTCCATGTTAGACATTCAATTTCTTTCCTCTTTAAAAATTTAAACTCTTTCAAGAGACTTTCAGCTTGGCAAAAATAATTCTGCTCATCTGGGGCAAAGCTGTTGATGCAAAATGAGTGTCCCTGTCCCCTGACCTTCCCTGCTGAGCACTGTCCACAGGGCAAGGAGGGCTCCAGTTGTGATCCTGTGGCTATGAGCACTGACAGCACAGCTTCCATGGCTTTCTGCCCAGTGTCTACCACGAGGAATTTCAGAGGAAAATATTTCACAGAAAAGGAGTTGTGGATGGCTCATTAGAAATGAGTGGGAAAGAAGGCACCACATTACATGATGATGTAGCATGGAGGAAATGTGATTAAAATGAATATGAAACAGAAGAAACAAGGCTTCAGGCCTTGGGCCAGTTCCTCAAGAGCCCCTTGAAGCAAATCCTGGATTTGTCCTCTCTCTGTGGTTACAGATCATGGTGTGGGTTCATGATCCTATTGCCAGTTTTCCATGATGCTGTTGCCTTAGGAATAAGAGAGAGACTCTGTGAGTCCTCTGAAGTGCCACTCTGGGAGCAAAAAGAAGAGGCTGGGTTAGGGTCAGGGAATTCATCCAAAACTCCCAGCAACTGCACAAGCTGTTGTTGAGTGTCTCTGGTTTGAGAACAAGGAAGGAAAATCATCATGACTGATTTACAGAGACACCCTGATGAATGCTACCATAACCTGACATTTTGCATGGAGTGAACAAAAACAATAAACTTGTGATTTTGCTACTTTTCTTATTGTCAGGTGGTATTTTCCCTTGCAGGCCCCAGGATCAACCCTGCAGGTTCTGCCAACTGAATCCTTGTGACTTTTAAAATCCCAGTCACAGAAATAATCTCAATTCTCATGGGAATTGAAGTATTTACTGTCATGGCAGTGCTAGAACCAAAGCTGTGGTCAGAAGTTTACTGGAGGGGAGAAAAGAGCCTGAAGGGTCACTCAGCAAGAGTCACTGCAATGAATGCACAGAGCTTTGTTTGTCTGGCTTTATTTTCTGAGCCCAAGCCAGATCTGGCAGTAGGAGGCACATGAGATACTGGGAAGACAGAGGGTGATGGTCCTGTGGAAATCTCTCATATCAGGCTGTATCACAGCCAGAGGCCAGGCTGAGTTGGATTCAAATAGCTCTGAAATGCTTCACCTTTTCAGAAGGGGTTTAGGTTCACCTTCCCATGGACTCATCATCACAGGTAGCTCCCTCCTTTCTCCAGAGGTTCTCCACACAAACTGTGCATCCACTCTGAGACAGTGCATCCCTGTCCCCAGGAGTCCAGCCACAGGTATCACAGATCTTTAGCAAGAGAATGAAAGTGGTCACCAGAATCTTCATAGCCTGGGAAACAGATCTTTCCTCCAAGTAGTCCAAAGGTCCCTCAGCACGACCTTCTTTGCCCCATTTCCAGCTGGGGTGGCAGCAGGTGCTGTTTGGATGTCCCTGAAATGAGTAAACCGTGCTCAGATATGGGGAAGTCTGTACTTGCAGGATGAGGTACTTGGACCTGTGCTTGCAGGATGAGTCCTGGGATGGATCCCTGGTGGGACACAGATGTCACCTCACACCTACTGCCCTGACACCTGAACCCCAGGGGCTGGGTGCCATGGCCCTGGTCCAAACTAACTACAGCATGGTGAATAGAACCTGGATAACAATATGTCCTGTCCCAGGAATCCCATGGGCATTGCTTCTGGACATTGCTGCTGGACACTTCACAGCTGGTTTGGTTTTTTCAGAGAAGAGAAGGCTCCAGGGAGACCTTAGAGCCCCTTCCAGTGCCTAAAGAGGCTCCAAGAGAGCTGGAGATGGACTGGGACAGGGACAGGATAAAGTGAAAGTCTGTGTGTCTGTGTCTGTGTGTCTGTGTGTGTCTGTCTGTCTGTCTGTGTCTGTGTCTGCCTGTGTGTGTGCAGCCATGCCTGCATTTGTGCACAGCATCGATGTGCGCGTTTTGGAAAATAAAAGAGGAGATTTTCTGGGAGAAGGATGACAGGTAAAGCTGTCAGCAGAGCTCTCAGTGCTCTCAGTCTGGAATTGCTCACTGTGGTGGGAGGCAGTGGGATGTGGCACAGCCCTGACCAAAGCCTGGACAGGAACAGAAGCCCAGTCTCTAAGCCTGGCACAGGCCCTAGGAGCAGCAAAGATCTGGACAGTGCATGCAGAATGATGAAACAGAAGAGTCCATCTGTCTGGGAACAACTAAAGAGGCTTTTGCATCATCATTCCCAACAGTATCAGTGGCAGTCTGGGAAAATCTGGGCAGGAAAAGCAGAAAACTCAGCTGAACCTGGAGCAGACTGGCTGAGATGCAATCCTGCTGCCAAAGGCTGGTGGTGATGGAGGATATCAGCGTGAAAATGAGCTGGCAGTCGTTCACTGCAAACAAGACAAGCTGCCTGCTGGAGTCTGTGTGGAGGAGAACAGCTGAAAGCAGGAGGAAGTTCCTGTCAGTGCTCAGTGCCCCTGGAGCACTGAATTCAGTTTTGATCTGCCAGTTCAGAAACAATGGGGAGAAACTGGAGAGGGACCAGGCAAGGCAACTGAGATGGGCAAAGCCTGGGGCACATGATCTGCCAGGAGGGTGGAGGGATCTGCCAGGAGGGTGGAGGGAGAGGCAGGTTTGGCACAGAGGTGGAGAGAAGGCATCACATCTTGTGCTGGGTGAAAGGAGACTGAGAATGCCTCAGAGCAGCTTGTGACCTTTTGAAGGGCCAATACACAAGGATGACAGAGCCAAACTCTTGTCACTGATGCCAAACAGTGTAGGAAGGGCCAACAAGCACAAACTGAAGCTTAGGAGGTTCGAGTTAGGCATTAGGAAACATTCACTGTCCAGAAGGGTGGTGCAGCCTTGGGCCCATTGCCAAGAGAGTCTTTATCCCCCAGTATTTACAGGGTTCACTTGTACAAAGCCCTGGTTATCCTGATCTGGTCCTGGGCTCATCCTGCTCCAGGGAAGGCTGGGCTGGAGACTTCCAAGGGTCTCCTTCCACCAGCACTGTTTTGATTCCCATGGCTCCGTTTCTTTGAGAGTTGCTTTCCCATGGATTTGCACTCTTCCCCAAGTTCCACTCTTTCATGGAGGGGAGGGAGTTCTGTTAACACTCTTGCAAGGCTTCCCACACACTCTCCATGCAAGATCTCCACCCTGTCACAAATTCCATCTAAGGTCCTTGTTGCACAGACAGTAGTGAGGGGCCACCAGTATCCTTGTCCTTCCTATAGGCTTTTCCCACAGGTTTCACCTTGGTCCTACACTTCTCCCCACAGCAGCACCCACACATGAGACTCTGCCTGGATGCCATCAGGGAGCAGAATCCTGTCTGCAGGAGGTGAAAGAGGGATGTTTTTCTGACAGTGGGACTCACTGTGGCCTGGGGAGGGCACGGTGGGGGTCAGTGGTGTTGTGACACTGGAGGTGGTGTGGGAGCAGTGAGCCAGGCAAGGCCCACTGAAGGTCCATGATAAGGACAGGGAAAGTCCATGACACTGAATATGCACAGTGGAAAGAAACACAGAAGGCTGTGATCTACATCTGGCGGGTGATGATGTGTGGAGGCAGCAACTTGAAGGTTCCATGGGTGGGAGGAGAGCACCAAAGGCTGATGGAAAGGCCCCCAGACAGGCTGAGCGAGGTCCAACAAAACTCTGCTTCTCTCTGCATGCTGATGGCACATCTGACATGAAACAGGCTGGCACAAAATTAACCAATCAGCCCTATTTGAGCAAACCTGAGCTGGCACAAGAAGTTTATTCCAGCTCAGCTCCCTGAGTCAGGAGGCTGGATCACTGAGAGCCCTCGAGTCAGATTTAGCTATCACTGAACTGCAGTTGTAAATCACAACCTCCCATGTAGGCCTTCCTTTCAGAAAAAACAAGCATCAAAGGATTCTCTTAGGAGCTTCCCCTCCTACTCCTTCTATCTCATTTTTCAATTCGAGGGAAATCATTGTATGGTAATTTCACCTCCCTCCTCTCAGTTTCTTCCATTCTGCTGATGCCTTTGGACACTGCTGCAGTGTCTGTGAATATGCAAATGCCACTTTGTTTGTCTTGCCTTGGGACAATGAAGGCTTTGAAATGTAGATGTGGGAGCTTCAATTTGTCTTGCTAAGAACCTACTTTCTCTTTAACTCTTATGTTTTTATACAATTCAATTGAAGGACTCTTCTCTTTCACTCTCACTCCCAACTAAGCTATTCACCCTCATTTAGACACAGTGGAATATATTTCATCTGGTCACTGGTTTTGTTTGTTGAACTACATCGCAAATTAGATGTTTTTAAAAGCCATATCATTCAATCCTGGGCAGCATGACAGCTGTCTGTTTTTTCCCAGAATTACACAAAGTGTGTACATTACACCTAAATATAGCTGAGAGATGCACAGGGTGTACAGAGCCCTCCTGGTTTAGACATGAGGACATAGGACTGTCAAATCTCAATCGAGCCCAAGATCCTTTTAGCTCATTGCTGTGTCCCTGGCTCTGCCCAGGTGAAATCCCTAAGGAAGGTGACAGGAACAAGTTGATTAGAGAATGAAGCCAGTCAAAGAAGTGCCAGGGCACTTATGTAGCAGGAGCTACTTGTATTGTTCTTCACCCCAGACAGCAAGAAAACACCCCAGAGCCTCTCACTCACCCCACACACAACCCCAGCATGGAGGAGAAGAGAAAAAATTAAAAACTCATGGGTTGAGATAAGAACAGGTTGAAACAAAATAAATGTAATCAATAATAATAACAATAGTAATGAAGACGGGACAAAGCAATAAAACCCAAGAAAAACCAGTGATGCACAACACAATTGCTCATCCCCCACTCCCCACTGCCCAGCACATCACCCACAGCAATCATCAGCTCCTGGGCAGCTCCCCCAGTTTATATCCTGGAAATTACATTTTGTGGTGTGGAGTATCCCTTTGGCCAGTTCAGCTCTGCTCCTTCCCAGTTTCTTGAGCGCCTGCTTGCTGGGAAAGAGAAAAGACTGGGATTTGAGGTAAGCACTGCTCAGGAACAGCTAAAACATTACTTTAAATCCCAAACACAGCAGTAAGAGGAGAATCAAATCCATCCCAGCCGAAACCAGGAGGAGCTGTGAGTTTGGTGCCTCCATGAATGCAGTGAGTGTGTAACTGAGGCAGGAGCAGTGCAGAGCAGGGCCCCAGTGTCAGCAGAGACCTGGTGTCCTGTCCCTGGTGGCAGGGCCTCATCCCTCCCTCGTAGGAGAGCTGTCAGTGCCCGTGGTGTGAGCCCTGCCCCACAGTGCCTGGCTGTGGGTACACCCTGGTGCCCTCTGCACAGCCCTGTCACACCAGGGGAGTGGTTCCAGTCCTGTTTGAACTCACAGGGAGAGCTGGATGGCTGCACTGAGACTGAAATCCCTGTGCTCACACCATGAGCCTCTCCCCATTTTCATGTGGGTGTTTCCAGGGAGGACAATCCCTCTGGTCTGGGACACTTTTGGTGATGTACCCTGTGAAAAACACGGTTCACTGTCTTGGGAGAATTAAAAGGTTTAATAAAAAAGAAACAATAGGAGACAAACATAAAGCAAAGGGTTAAAACAGCCGGGTGCCTGGCATGTTGCCAAGAGCACACCTTCGGGAACACCCCTTTATATACATTTTACAGTCCATTCATTTGTTACATATTCATAGACCTTCATGCATAGTTAACTGTTTCTGGGAACTGTTTAGCATG
>JANRGV010000054.1:3606280-3633155 GCA_024734035.1 Alethe castanea
AAGACTATATCCATATAGAAATGCTATTTTAACATTATACATATAGCATTTATCCCAATACTTGCGAAGAGCCAACAGCATGTCATACATTTATTACATACCCCAGTGTGGTGGAGGTTCAGGATGAGGAGCTGCTCTGGCAGCTGCTACCTCAAGAATGAAGCTGCTCACCCACCCTGTCACGACTGCCCTGATCCAACCCTTCAGTCTCACCCAAAGCCTGGCTGGAGACACAGCCCAGTGACCCAGGGCTGACCTGCTCTGCTTCTGCAAGCACAGAACAACTTGCTACAAACCATCTCCACCTTGCCCTTCTCCACAGCCACCCTGACCACCACCAGTGAATAATTCAGTCCTAAACATCAACTTCCACAGGCAGCTTCACCCCACCTGCCCTTATCTGATCGTTGTGATCTATTTTTACTCTTAAATGACAAGGTTTCAGTTATTCCAGAAATGTTTTCCTCCTTGAGCCCCTCAACTGGAAGTTCTGGAGACTGGAAGATCAACCTGTGGCAGCCTCCTACCTGCTTGCCCTGCTCACATCTTCATCCCTGAGATCTGTAGGTGTCCTTTTAGTCCAGGATAACTGTTAGGTTCTTGTCTGCTTGCTTAACTCATAAGCACATGTACAGGTTGGTTTTAGACCTTGGGAGAAAAATTTGTCTGTACCTTATCATCCCATGCAGAATCATTGTCTTAGGTTAATTGGGTTAAAGAATGCCACAGATTGAGTGAATGCCACAGCTGAGTTCTAGCTGAATTTTTTTATCATTGCATTTCTCTGTGTGGCAAACGAGGTTTTATTTCAGGTGCAAGTTTTACCTGTGGGTCCAAATGTTCTAAAGCAAGCTTTTTTGCTTCTGCTTATGTGATGCAGTGTTTGAGGAGCATGGGGGAACTCAGACATGGGCCAAGAAGGACTGCAAAACATACACAGATTGAGATCCACAGCATTTGTTATCGTTTTACTGCCAGAACTGAAGTTCTCTCCCAAAATCTCCAATAGGCTGTTCTCTACCATGTTGATCCATCATAAAATCTTAGGTTAAAAAAGACCTTCTTACCTTTGATTCCTCCATGAAGATATACTAAATGGAATTGTTCAAACCTCCCTTGGTAAGCCTTGGCCCACACAACTGCCTCCCCCACCCAGACCTCTGAGTGATCAAGCCTTGGAGGAATTTTTTTGATTGAACATGGAAAAAAATAAATATTCAAATGACAGTTTGTGATTGAGCAGGATGAGCCCAGAGTCAAAAGTGTCCCCTCTGTAAGAGCTGGGTGCAGATGTGATGGAGGAATCTCTCCACATGTGTGACCCTTCCATCCACACCTTCATTGAGCAGAGCCAGTGCAGCTTCTGAGGGCTCAGGGCTGTACTGAGCACAGCTCTGTCCTTTCTGCAACTCCTTCTCCTCCCTGATTAATGCACACCCACTGCAGGGGCATTTCTGCTGCTAACTCACAGTGACCTACAGGGAAATGCCAAGACAAGTTGTGGTTTCACTCTTGGCTTTCAACTCCATTCCCAGTTCCTGTCCCAACTTGGCTCATGGTTTCAGTGCTGCCCCCACGGCCCATGACCCCAGAGAAACAGAATTCAGCCTCACTTCCTTGCCCTACCATCACCTGATCCATCACTCCACAATGTCCAGCTTTGTGGGAGACTCCTTGAAAATGCTGGATTTGGGATTGTGAGTGACTGAAAACCCCAAATCACACATTGCACAGTTCACTCACCACTGCTTGAGCCCCTCACAAATCTCACCAGAAGTATACAAAAAGACCCACGAGCAGATTTCCAGCACAAGTCAGGACTGGGGGAAACAAAGATTACAACAGGAAGCAGAAAAAATCTGACAAGTAAAAACGGCTTAAAATTAACATACAATAGCAGATTCTTTTCAAAGATAATTTAGGGAAAGTTTTCATGAGGTTGTTATCTTTTAATTTCTTGATACATTTGTTCACTGCTGCTCCAAGTTCTCCAGGATTTAAGGATGCTTGGAACACATTCCTTAAAAGCAAAGGAAATGCTCTGTATCTCACTGTGAAATTACAAAACCTCTTAAATATACTTTCAAGAATAGAAACAGCCTTGTTAAAAGAATGAACTGCCAGTGCACTGAAGGGTGAAATGCAATAGGAAACTGACTTGATAAAAGGATAATTCCAGTAAATGAATAACACTTCCCTTGTATCACACAAAATACATAATGCTGAGTTGATAAAAATAGCAACGGCAGCACATGCTCTGAGCAGCTTTTCTGGCAAATTCGGGTGGGAGCCTGTTGAGAGGAAGCTTTACAATCAGTCCAGAGAAGAAGTAAGAAGTGTCATGGTCCAAAGCAATCCTAGATGATCAGCAGAGCTAAAAATTGTTTCAATTAATGTCATTCTTGCTGTTGAAAACATCACCCCCTGTAGCAAGGGGAGGGGGCAGGTGAGTGTCCAGGGCCTGACACTGTGGAGATGGGATTCAGCTCCTTCCTGGAGCTGGGAAGTCAAGGATCAGCCAGTGACCCTGGGCTCTGCTCGTGCTCAGAGAAGGAAAAATGCTCAGGGCAGCTCACGTGGCCCTTTGAGAGTGTTGGTCCTTTTTGGGTCTGATTCTTCCATGGGCCAGAAAGGGACCCCAGAGCTCAGCTGGGGACATTGGATGAGCTGAGGAAGCTCTGACAAAGATCCCCCACTGTGTGATACAATCACAGAACCTCAGAATGTCCTGGCTTGGACAGAACCCACGGGGATCATTCAGTCCAACCCCTGTCCTGTGCAGACCTCCCAAAAATCCCACCCTGAGCATCCCTGGCAGTGCTGTCCAAACTCTCCTGCAGCTCTGGCAGCCTCGGTGCTGGGACCATTCCCTGGGGAGCCTGGGCAGTGCCAGCACCTTCTGAGAGAAGAACCTTTCCCTGACACCCAACCTGACCCTCCCCTGGCACAGCTTCACGTCAGCTCCCTTAGGAAGGATCCCTGACTAAATGGCAAATCTTGGAACGGATTATCCTTGAAGTTCTTACCAGAAGGAATAGAGACTGCCACTTTTACTTCATGGCTGTAACTCTGATCTAGCACTGTAGTCTGGATGAATATTGTCCTCTGCTCTTCTCTAAGTGCCCAAATGTGGCTGTGAGCTGGAGGCTCATTGGAGAGCCGTGGATGTGGGATGTGCAGCATGTCAGTCAGCCAGCACGGCTGGCTCACCCACACAGCTGCAGACAGTGCCCAAAGGGCCACACACACCATGTCCCTGCTGCCCTCCAGCCAGCCTCTGAGGGCTCAGAGGGTGGGGACACTTTGTGAGCACCCAAAGCCAGATGTGAACGTGGTCCCATGGTCACAGAGTCAGAACAGACCCGTTAACACTGGGCACTAACACACAGAGCACTGACAGCCCTGCAGAGGAGGCAGGTGTGGGAGCTGCCTGCCTGAACCAGCATCGAGACTGACTCCAATGGATTCAGAGCCATGGGATGAGCCCATCCCACTAAGCACAGCCCAAATGAAAAGTGTTTTCCTAACCCTGTGAAAATGTTTGTATTCCAGTGAGGACCAGAGTTGCAATGTACTGATTTTAGAATCTGGAGACATTAGGAATGAGCATGGCAAGCAAGGGGACCGTTTAATCCTCCCACCTTGGAAGAGGTGTCCAGGTCCTACAGTAAATCTCCACAGCCTGGTGCTGGCAGGGGACAGGCACTCATGGGACAGTAGCCAACACTCTGCCACTCTGTGGGAGCACTTAGGCTGAAGGGTGAGTGAAGAAGATGAAGGCTTTGTCCTTCCAGGCCCTCTGAAGAAATGGGCTTCTCTTTCAGCATGGCCAACCTCTGCAAAACTCTTCTTCGAGCTACTCCGTTGGTGGCAGAAGCAGCTGGAGCCCTTCTGGGGTCAGATAGTGGAATTTTAGCTAGAGGCATTTTTTGTCTCAACAGAGATGCCGCCAGTTTGTTCGGCTGAAAGATCTAAAGTCGGGGCCGCTGCAGCAGAAATCCACTTGCTTGGGCCAACCACTGCCCACCCACCCTGGAGTGACTCCAACCCTCCCTGGACCCCCCAGCTCTTGTTTAATCTTTAATGCAGCTCCAGTCGCCCTGGGCTGGCCAGCCCTGCGAGATAGCAGTGATGATTAGCTGCTGACCCCTGGGCTGTGCTGGGCACTGGGACACGCTGCTGACCCTGCCCCGAGCCCGGCCGTGTCCCCCGGGCACGAGGGATCATTAGTGCTCGTGGAGGGGCTGCAGTGCCTCTCTCTGCTGGCTGCAGGCACACGGGAAAGCCACAGGCACACGGGAAAGCCACAGGCACGGCAGACCCGTCCTACCTGTTCCTGCTGGCCTGGCTCTCACCTGGGCTGCTCTGGGGTGTCTGCTGGAGTGAGGGATGGGGGAGGGCTGGAGCAGCGTGCCCTGTGCACAGCCCCTGCAGTGCTGCCCTGCATCCTGCCCTCCCTGTGCTGCCCATGCCAAAGGGAGCCAGCCCAGCTGCCCTGTCCACAGCAGCTCTGCAGCCCCTGGCAGGCACAAACCTCAGACACTCCTGCAGACAGCCCAGCCCTGGCTATCTGCACTCAGCTTTGGTGCTGGGATGGAAATACACACAGGGAGGGAAAAGGAGCAGGAGAGGCACGGCCCCACCAAAGAGGAACTTCTCCAAAACTGGAGAAACCCAAGATCTAAGGTCAAGCATCGTTATATATGACAAAAGGTGGGGTTGACAACGATAGTGAGGAAACTCAGATCAGACAAGGCAATAAAAAATAGCAAAAGTAAGAGATGTTATGGCCAACACATGAAATAAGGGAACTTCTCTCTTCCTAGTGAATAAAAGGAACATTTGGGACAACAAGAGAAGGGGTTGAGAACCCAACTGTAGAAGAAGAAAGTAGAAAGAAAATGAAGAGATGAGGGAGCATAAAGATAACTGGATAATTCCACTGTGATCATGTCCCATGGGCTGGACACCAACAGGGCAAAGGCTTCCCATTTTTTAAATTCATCCTTAGATAATTGAAAAGAATAGTTTTATAATAGTAAACAATTATTATTTATAATATTAAATAATTTCTATTTTAAAATTCCATCCTAAGTAAGTTAAAGACAAATTTCCCTAGGGGATATTATTTCTCTAAGAGAAAGCAACCGGTTAAGCAATAATGAGAATATGTTTTGTGCAGGTTTTGTCCAGGGTTCATCTGGGGGTGCTGCTCTGGGTAGGGATCACACCTCAGTTGTGATAGGAGAATAGACTAATAGACTAATGGCAGGAAGAAATTCCCCAGCTGAAAATATCATTCCAAATACCAGTGCAGGAGCCTGAAGGAGCAAGGACTTCGTTGTGAGAGATTTACTGAAGTCGTGTGTGACAGCACCAAGATCAGTAACACCCAGATCCATTAACTGGCTGCTGAAACCTGGAAATGGTCCTGCCCAAAGCAGCCTCGGGCAGACAGGCCTGGCATGGGGAGGGGACATTGCCAGCAGGTGCCAGAGCCAGGAGGGGACACATCCTACGAGCTGAGTGCCCATCCCAGGGCAGTGACTGAGCCCCTGGGGACATGCAGGGCACAGCCTCTGACTCACTCCATAATCTTGGGGCTCTCCACGCTCAGTCCTGCTCAGATCAATGTCACACCTGCTCCTCTTCCTTGTACAAAGGGTGGTTGGTCATGGCTGAGCCCTTTTTGTCGTTTAGCAACACCCAGAGCAATTACAAAGGGTCAGCCATGCTTTATTGAAAATATTTATCAGTAGTATGTTCAGAAAACTTTCTTCAGGGTTATAGCCCTCTCCTTGTACCAGAGAACACAATAAATTACCCCTTCAATCCCACCATATGGATGCCAGACTTAATAACCACAAGCCACCACCAGACTGAAGGGATCTTGTAACAAACCTTCTACATTTGTGTCTTTCCTCTCCTCTTTCTCCTCCCCTACTCTTCCCACCCTCCTGCACCTCACGGTTGCACATGATCTATTCAGTAGCTGCCTGAATTCATAAGCTTTTCTTCTCCCCTGATGCCTTCCAGAGACAGACTCCAAACAGGCAGCAGAAAGGGCTTTCAGGAGTTTGTAAACGTGCATCACCCCATCCTCTACTCCTCAATTACAGCTCTTTGCTCTTACACAATGTCAGGGACATGGAGAGCCCCAGGATATCTTTTATCTATTGCTTCTGTCTTGGCAATGCCTCCCAGCTTGGGGCTATTTGCACATTATATAAACATACAGCTGACGTGGATTTTTCAAGAAGAGATGTCACCAAAACTGCTCAGCTCCAGGGTGAGGGTTTTGTTACCTCTCTTACCTGGTGACTGTGACGAAACAAAGTGGATTTATAGATCTTGTTCTTACTTGGTGACTGAAGTAGGGTAGAAATACATAGGTTATCTCTGATAAGGTATCACAAAGGAGGGAATATGAAGGTTCATTATGAGCCTTCATGCAACATCCCTCATGTTATGATATCATGAGAATTTGAAAGAGTTGATCATTAGGATCCTCAAACAAAGAATTCCTTTCTGAACCTGTAAGTGATGGAAGCCAAGGGATCTTCTTCCTCCATGTTAAAAGACCAGAGGTCAAATTCATTTCAAATTAGTTTGGAATTCAGGGTTTTTAGGAAAACAGTTGCTTTATCTAACACTTTTATTGTTCTATCACAACTACAAGTCAGTTTTAGCCCAATCTCACTTCGTTGCTGGCATATTCCATCAAAATTATTTTTTTTAAACACCGAGATCAAATATCCAAGCCTACAGCCACTCACATCACGTTTTTTCTCTCTGTTTTTATCCCAGGGTACTGACCCTTTCACAGCATGCAGGACACTTTGGTAAGAGCTGAATGTCAGTGTGATATGACCCCCCAGAGCCTGCCTGATGTAGGATGACCAGCACAGCTCCATAATTCCCTCCAGGATGTGGATAATGCAGATAATGGAGTGAAGAAGAGCAAGAGCAGGGGCTCAGCACAGCTGAGAGAAGATGGAAGGACTGGTACCAATGAGAACATTGCCCACAGCCCCAGGCTGTTCCCCAGCACAGGAATGCTCTTTCTCTCCCCACCTGCTTGTCCAGGTGATGCAGCTTGTCCATTATTTTATCCCCCTTTATCTGTCTCTTCCAACCATGCAGTTCACACAAGAATCTTCCAACTTCCTCTTCCACCCCTTCCATCTCTCTCTTGGTTTGACATTTGTCTGAGTCACCCTGGGCTTTAGCTCAAAAGGATTCCCTGCACTTTGCTTTATCTACTAAGAGGAAATTGTTTTCAATAAATGCACTCTGAGGGTAGAACATCAAAAATCATTCTACATCATCAAGTCTGATATTAGCTGTGGACCTTGATTTTATTGGCACAGTTTACCCTTCTTCCCAGAAATGGGAATTCTATTCATGGCTGCCTCCATTTCTCTCTGGGTAGGTCCTGCTTTGGCAGGAGAGCTTCAATCCATCCCAGTATTGCCAAGGACAAGGATGGATACTTTTATGCTCCACTATTGTTTTTATCAGCCTCAAATCCACATTTCATACTTCATCCTTGGTAGATGCAGCACACCTAAATTTTTTGAAACTTCTTTAAAGAATTGCCAACTTGTCCAATTCCCAGTTAGAAATTAATCTCCAGTGCATATAGACTGCAAGAGAATTAATGCAGAGACATCAACTTGAATCAGGAGTGGGTTTGCTCTGTAAAATCCAGGTGTTCAATCTATTCCAATATCAAAATCTGAGGCTGAGAAGTGGAACAATTGTTTTCTCAGTTAGCAAAGCAAGCCCAAATGGAGTTACAACAAACATCCCTCATTTACAAGGAACACAGATCCAGATGGAAAGACAACACTTCACATGAAAATATATCTGAGACAATGAGAAATAATATTTTAAATAATCAGGCAATGAGGTTTTAAAAAAGTAAATGCCACATCTTTGTTGTCTCCCCCAGGAAAGCCAGAAGGTATAAATCCCATGAGATAAATGTGGCATTGGATGCTTCTCCAGATATGTGATTTACAATTGCTTCTGCTCCAAGCTGAGACAAGTTTGGGGTCTTACATCCTTCAGAAATTAGTTTCTGAGCTGCAGGACTTGTAGTGGCAGCTGATATTGGGAAGTCAGGGCAGAAGCAAACATGTTCCTCCAGAAGAAGTCACTCAGGATTTCTGTGCTATGCCCAGTCACCCCATCACTGCAAATTTCTTCCTGTCACAAAGACAGTGAGAGGCAAGGGATTTGCATTTCCATAAAGCAACTTTAGCAGGACATTCAGTTCTGGTTTAGGTGTTGGGTGGGGGTTTTTTTCTCTAACTGGAATGACAGAAATTGCCTAGATAACTGTAGAAACTCTTTCACTGTTATCTCTGCTCAAGCCACAGGCTTGTCTTATCTCTCCCACAATACCACACTGTGCAGCTCCTATGAGAGGAGCTGTTCCCTGTTTCCCCTGTACTGTTCACTCCCTCCTATATTTTTGCTTTTCAATATGTCCTGAGGAATCCAATAAAGGCTCCTGCAGGAATTTGCAGCAACACATTCCTTTTCCATCATCATCTGCACTTTGAGAAAAGCTCTTCTCTTATATATCTCTTCTGACAGAATATGAAACCACAAGTATTTTAAGCTGAGACAAAGAAGGCAGAGGGCTGTAATCCAACCTGACAGCAATGTTATTAATTGGGGAAGGAGAGGTTGAGCAGAGCAGATTGCTCAGAGATCTGAGAAATGGCATTTTGTTGGGAGGGGGCTCACAGGTAGTTCTGGGCACTGTGGATGGGCTGCAGAGCCTCTCACCCAGAGGACACTCAGCAGTCCCCAAAGGCAATGGTGGAACAGAGATAGGAGACCACACAGGGCTGAAGTGCACCCAGTCCCAGCATCTGCTTTCCTTCAGAGCCTGCTCTGAGTGCTCTTGCTTTGATCCAGGGAAAAGGGGGGCAGGCACTCTTTTCACAGTGCCTTAGTGGGATTTTTGCCAGCACAGGGCCCTTTTCCTGACAGTGCTCAGTGCTCTCCTGGGTGCTGGTTTAGGATGTGGGTGCAGGGTGTGCCATTGTCAGCTCCTGATCCATGCAGGAGGTGCTGAACCCACGGCTGGGAAGGGGATAAACACTGCAGCACTGCAGCTGGGCACCCTCCACACTCCACATGCCCAGCACTTGGGTAAAACCCACTCCTGAATACTTGTTACAGGTGATGGAGAATTAAGGGAGTTGCATTCCAGAGGTGCTTGCTGGGGACCTGGCAAAGAAGCTGATATTGGAGGGTCTGCAGGGGGCTGGCATGACAGGGATGGTCCTCAACCATGATATTTAAATAATTTGGTTGTGGTGTAATCCAAAGCCTTCTTTAAAACTACCTTCCACTTTTAATTACACATTTAATTACACAAGATTATTTGGGTGTTCTGCAACTTTTGCTGATAATAATTTACAGCAATCTCATCACCAGTAGGAACAAACCCTGCCATGACTGTCCCTATTAGAGAATAATTCCCTTGCAATTCCATTATCAGTCTCATTTATATTGATTCATAATGGGCAATCTTTATTTTAGATTTTTAGAACAGAATATATGCTGTCACTTCAACAAATGAATGACAGAAAGTATCCTTCATACCTAGAAAAAAGCAGCATATCCTTCTGAATTGATCAAAGAGAGAGATAAATGGCAGGCCTGGAAGAAAGAGACTTCCAAGATCTGTTTATTCTAACAGGGAATGGTTGATGTGAGGTAGCAGTTTGCAGCTGAGGCTACACAGATTTATATTCTATCTCCTGTCAGCTTTTCAATCATCTCCTGGGCATCAGTGAAAGCAGCCCATGATTCCACAGGACCTTTTCCCCTCCTCCCCACTTCTCCAGTAACCCAAGGTTTGTTAAACATCATTGCTAATGACCCCAAGCTTCTCAGACATCTCCTTTTAACTTCACAGCAGCAAATTACTTGGCCCAGTCAGTACAAAAATACAAAAAAGATCTTGTGTGGAACCCAAAGGGACAGGAAGGAGGTGGGTGTTGCAGATGAAGGCAACTGCACATTCACATCACTGGTCTGCAACTCTGGCCTCAGAGAAGGCTGTCAAGATATTCTATTTCCATTTGTTAGCAGAGAATTATTTCAATTGAGAAGTGAGTTACTCTACATTTACTTCCCTTCATATCAAAGAAGCAGAAAACAAAGCACAGGCGAATTAGGGAACTGCTTCCAGTCCCTACAAACTTCTTCAGTCTCGTGCTTTAGAATCTCTATTTTTCTTTTCTTACACTTGATTATTTTTTAAATGATCAAATTCATCCCTTGGGAAGAGCAATACAGTCAGAGTGGTAACCTGAGCAGTCTGTGACTGTGACAGGTTGTACTTTGTCAGGATCATGGCATCTCATGGTGGATGCTGCAGCCAAGCCAGAGTTAAACTTCCAGGGGAGGTGAGGTTGGAAATTGTGCCTCATTCACAGGCTGGGGTGCTAGCCCAGAGCACAGGGACAGCTGGTGGGGCAGGCACTGAGGGTGGTCCTATTTCCCTTCAGAATCCCTGCAGTTACTATGGAAGTTGAGCTTTTTGGAGGTTTTCATGAATCCTTACTGAAATCACAGCAATGGTAACAGCCCAGGATCAAGTGCTCCTACAGTGTTCATTACTCTTCCCAAGCCCCAGGGTGCTTTTAGGCCCAGCTGAATTCCACCTGCACACAGATGCAGACTGGGACAACATCACTCCTTCAGCTGGAATTCAGACTTACCCTCCAAAACTTCCACAGGAATGCACATGCCCTCACTCACTAATGCCAAAGGCAATTGATGTCTGTGTTATGTGAGCATCTGGAGGCCTCCTATGAGCCAGGGCATCTCTGTGCCCTGCCCAAAACAGAGCAGGGGCTGGAGGAGCTGCCCAGAGTCACAGACACCTCAGCAGCAGAGCTGGGGGGGTGACACTGGAGTTTTGCCTCAGAGGACATGAGGGTGGCCCACCCTGCTCATCCCCAAACCTCTGCCTGGGGGCTGGGGATTGGGGAGAGCATTGTATGAGCAGCCCAGTGGGACATGTCACTGTGTGCCTCACAGAAATCTCATCTGACCTTGGGCTACGAGCCCCAGACTAAACCTCCTGTTCAAACCTGACCCAGCTCCCTCCACAGCCGAAACTGAGAGCTGAGCTGGCAGCTCTGGTTCCTGACGTGTCCCCCCCTCCAGCAGCCCCCAGTCCCTCCTGGAGCTGGGCTGGGGGCAGAGCCCCCCATCCTCCCCACACCTGCACGGGCTGGGGCTCCAGAGCCCCTGGGCACTCACAGGGAGCTCAGCACAGGGGTGGGAAACACGCTTTAGGAGATTTATAAAAAAACAAAATAAAATGTGCTGGTTTCAGGTGACCTCAGGGTGTTTTTGGATAGCAGGGAGGGGATTCTTCTCCCCCTCTCCCAAGTCAGTAACACAAAAGTCACAGGCTGGATCAGTTCAAGCTACTGATCTTTATTTCCCTGTCTTCCATAAACAGGCAAGCCTGTCCTGGCAAATGTGCTTGGGAAGGGTTTCCCACCTCATCTGCTCTTGTGTCCTGGCTCCTGCTCTCCCTGGGGATCTGTTGTCTCCTTTGGGTGATGCTACAGTTCCTTAGCCAAAAGGAACTCGCTGTTCTTTTTCTTTTCCTCTGTTTCCTTCCCTCCATCTCTAGACCTGCAGAATTCAGGGAGTGGATTAAACACCAGAACTTGTCCCAGAACTGAAGGAGAGGAAAACTAAACCTAAACAAGCTTGATTTTGGACTTCTGCTGAGATACCCAAAAGGGGACAAGTTGCTGTTTCCACCTCCCAGCTCTGACACAAGGTGACTCTGATGGGAACTGTGTGAGCACTGACACCAGCCCTGCTGTCAGCTCCTCTCAGGACAAGCACAGCTCCCAAAACCTGGAGAGAAGGGCCCTGCAGATGGGTGTGAGCCATAGCTGTGGCCACACCAGGAGCTGGGACACCCCCAACAGCCCTCTCTTTCCACACCAGGCCTTTTTCCAGCTGCCTGTGTGTGAGATCTGGCTGCAGCCCTGCCTGCCCTGCTCACCCCAGCCATGCCCCCGTGCTCCCAAGGTATTTTTGTGCTGCAGGTTGCCTGGGGCAGTGCAATGCCATGAATAACTTCCCTGCTAAAAGCAAGAGGGGATGGAGAAATGGAAGAGGCAGGTGGGTTTTGGCAAGAGCAGCACAGAGGGAAAGATAAAGAATTTGGGTTGAGTGGAGGGTGGGGGTGGGAACAGAAACTGGATAAAAAACAAAGGGAGGTAAAGGACATTGGAGGAAAGCCAACTCAGACCAGGCAAGGAGAGGCAACACCAGGGCATGGATTTGTGTCTCTCAGGCAGGATCAGATCCCCAGCAGAGCCTTCAAGGGCCAGCAGGTGACTCAGAATAACTGATTCAATGGGCAAGAGCTGAATCTGAGACCTTATGGAGACATTTCAGCAGCGTAGGGTTGTCCTGCCCAATTCTCCATCCTGCCCACCCATGGAGTTGTGCCTCCAAACCTACCAGGGTCAGATGGAGACCAGGAAAAACTCTGCAGAGGAAACACCTGGAGCAGTGGGTGGGGGGTGTGGGGTGGGATGGAGGAGACACAGCAGACCTGTTCAGCAGAGTTTTGCACAGCCATTTACAATTCCTCTACATAAGCACAGGTCTACAGAGGTGCAAAGCAGTGGGAAGGTGAGAACTCTCATTCCCCAGCACATGACACTGCACCTGGTGCTGCAGCAAATGTCTTGTGGCTCAGCACATGCTGGGCCTGGGATCCAACAGCCCAAATCCATTCCCAGCTGCTTGTAGGGCTGTAGGAAAGCAGGTGGCAGCAGATAGAGCAAAGGTGACAAAATCTAAGGGCTGTACTGTACATTCAACTAAAAGAATCTCTGTAGGTAGAATATATGAAAGGGTTCTGCCAGGGCTCTAAAACTGGGCCAGCAGCTGAGCACTTCTGATGTGCCATTTGGGACCTTTCCCATGGAGTCCTGGGAGTTATTTCTGCATCCAAAATGTTTCACCAACAGATTTTGACAACATCATCAAGATCTTGTAGATCCAAGGCATCAGATACTACAGACCTGATATCTACTAACCAAGAAAAAAGGAGAAGAATCTCCAAAATCCTCTGGAAAACATTCATAACCCTGGGTTTAAAAAGAGCAGAGAAATGTGATAACAGTGAGAAAATGCCTTACTAGGAAATGAAGATTGTCAGTAAGTACAGAAAACTTGGGATGTGCCTCTATGCATGGACAAAAGGTATATAAAGATTTCAGCAATTTATATTTTGATGGGTAGTTTCTGTCTCGTGTGGCTACCAAGGTGCCTTACCTATAGCCATTAATATTTAAATTGCTGTGTCACAGGGATGCTGATAGGAATGGATTGTTTGGCTGGGAGCTGGCAGAGGTGATCCCTCCAAACTCAGATCCCAGGTTTCCATCAAAGCCTTGGGACAAGGCTGGAAGTCAGAGCCAGGCCAGGCCCAGCAAAGCTGGCAGAAGGTTTTGTGCATTTCAAAGATGAGGCCTGGCAGAAACTTTTAGCCAAAGCCTTTCAGACAAGTGCAGAAGAAAGGCACTAGCAAACACAGCACAGGTTGCAGAGGCCACTGTCCCAGGCACAGCTGTGGGATTTAAAACTTGTATAAGCTGGGAAAAGTAGAGTGGAGTTCATTTGTCCTGAACCTTTAATACAGATGCCCTGCCTGGGAGGTGCCTCCTTTTCCTGGGCTCACTCAGACTTCAGCTTGAGCCACACAAGGTTAGGCTGGAAGCCACTGGTCAGTTTTAGAAAAGCAGAGCCTGGAGCACACACAGACATGGGACATGTCCTGGGGGCTGGCTTTGCCAGGGCACAGGCCAGGGCACAGAAAGGCATTTTGCAGGAGCAGCACAGGGAGCACAGGGTGAGCACAGGGATGTAAGCCAGCCCTCACCCCCATGTCAGAACAAACAACCTCAGCTGGTGTTTCAGCAGCCAGGCTGAGGATGGGGACAGTGGCGAGGCCACGTGATGGACACACAGCTCACACTTTGCTGCTGTCTCTGTAGGGCCTCTCTGTTGGATTTACACAATAATTTAGATGCAGTTGTGGATGACAGGGGAAAATTGCTTGACTGGGACTTGCCAGAGCCGCCCAGTGATGACATAAAACAGGATTGTGATTTGTGCTCTTTATTAAATGTTTCCATTGAGCTGCTTGCTCCCAAAGCAATGGTACTTTGGCCATCCATGATGCTGCTTAGAGAAGGAACCAGCCTGGGAAGACACTGATGTGTCAATAAAAGACATTTTCAGCATTTCCTATATTTAAGGTGTGACTTCCAAACTACCCTGTGTTTTCTCACAGAATCACAGAAATGTTTTGGTTAGAAGGAACCTTAAAAGCCTTTTTGTGTCCAGGTCTTGCTGCTCTCCTGTGACCTCAAAGAGCTCCCTGGAGTCCCCAGTGCTGGGGAAGAGATGGCAGGAATGGCTGGGAGCTGCCACAGCGTGTCTGCCCCAGCCCAGCACATCTCCCAAAACACAGGACCCGTCCCCCAGGGTCCTGATTCCCTGCACACACCAAGGGCAGGGATTTTCAGCATGGCTGCACATATGAGCAGGGATCCCACTGGCCTGCTTTGCCAGGAGCTCTTTCCCATGACATTTTAATCCCACTGTGACAGTAACAAGCAGCACGAGGAGGTTTCACTGCACCCACCCAGTGCTCACACAACCCCTTCCACTCAACACCGTGAAGAAAACAAATTCCTCACATCACCATTCTCCCAGGAAGAGATGATCTCCAGAAAACCATCCCCCTGATAAGGCTGGGCTGGCCCCTTGTGTGCCAGGCTCTGTGGTGACACTGCTGAGGAAGGGTGGGACCCCTCCCCATGTTCTGCCACCCAGTTCCCCACCTTTCCCTCTGGGAGCTCAGCCTGGGCACAGGACACAGCCACGGCCAAGGCCCTCCTTGGGCCCTGTGGTGGTGATGAGCACCACGATGTGAGGAGATGTCACCATGCCATGGTGGCCTGGTGCCAAATCAGGGTCTGGAGGAGCTGTTTGGGACCACCTGGCAGAGCCATTCTCAGGCACTGCCAGAGCCAGCAGCTCCTGCGTGTCCAAGATGAAGAGCAAGGAGCCACTGGTGTGGCAGTGGGACTGGAGAGCCACTGGTGTGGCACTGACACTGGAGAGCCACTGGTGTGGCACTGGCACTGACCAGCCACTGCTGTGGCACTGACACTGACCAGCCACTGGTCTGGCAGTGACACTGACCAGCCACTGGTCCGGCAGTGACAATGGAGAGCCACTGGTGTGGCAGTGACAATGGAGAGCCAGTGGTCTGACACTGACACTGACCAGCCACTGGTGTGGCACTGGCAGTGGAGAGCCACTGGTGTGGCAGTGACACTGACCAGCCACTGGTGTGGCACTGGCACTGACCAGCCACTGGTGTGGCAGTGACACTGACCAGCCACTGGTGTGGGTGGTCACTGCAGCAGGAGGCCAGTCCTTCACCCCGTCTTGCAAAGCCTGACCTGGGGTTCCACAGCTCCCCTGAGACAACCTTCCCAGGGAGAACCTGCAGAGCACAGGGCACCTTGCACTCGTGTCTTTGAGGCTCAGCAACATCTGCCCCAGTGCCACCAGCCCAGTTCCCAAGCTGTCACACCCAAACGTGTGGCACCAGCCAAAGGACAGAGAAACCAGGCAAAGGAGCATTGTTTGTTTTGTTGCTCCAGGAAAGGCGCCACTGACATGTCCTGGGTGAGGTTTGGCTCCCCAGAGTCACTTTTCTTCAAGGCAAAAACACCTGAGCTCAGCCTGCCTGGGCAGCCCTAAAGGTTAGGGTGGGCAGGAATGGGCATTCCCAGTTACCTTCTGCACAGGGTGTGGGAAAAGGACAACTACAGGAATTGCATCACTGTGACTGTGCAGAAATGGGGTTATTCAAAGGTATTTCCCAGGGGTGATCCCTGAAAGGCAGAAATGAACATTCTTAAAAAACAATTGGTATTTATTGACTGACAAAAACATAGCAAATCAGACATTTGTGCAACACTGGACAACATATTATAATCAAAAGGAATATATAATAATTAAAACAAAGTACAAGCAGGACTGTAAAGCAACTTAAACCCCACAGCACCATTTTATTTCTAGAGGAAATAAAAGAAATATAAATAACTCCCATACTTCTTGTCACACAAGTTGTACATCTTGAGGTAGACAAAAGTTTTGTTTCCCTTAAAGCACAGACTTTTTTTCCAAGTGACATCTTTATAATATTGCTGCAAATTGGCCTCCAGCTCTGACATGAGATGTAGAGTGACTCCTGCAGGAGTGGGGTTTATTATTCCCCTCATTGGTGGGATTTGGTTTCCATGGCCCTTTTTGTTAATCTAACAAACACCCCCCAGCACTGCTCTGCCCTTCCATCAGAGCTCCCTGGATAAGGCTCCAGCAATTAGATGGGGTAGCCTCCCAAGATGGGATTTCTTCCCAAGCAGGTTCAGCTCCTCACTTGGGGATGGTGGGATCCATAAACATGAGAAATGATTCAGTAAAACTTCTATGGAATTCCAGAATGGTCTGGCTGGGAAGGGACCATAAGGCTCATCCCATTCCACACCTTGCATTCCACTGAGGGCAGGGACACCTTCTACTACCCCAGGGTGCTCCAAGCCCTGTCCAGTCTGGCCTTGGACACTCCAGGGATCACCACAGCTTCCCTGTGCCAGGGCCTCCCCACCCTCACAAGGAGGAATTCCTTCCCAATATCCCACCTAACCCTGCCAAAGGGGCAGCCATTCCCCCTTTCCTTGTCACTCCATGGCCTTGTAAAAAGGGATGGATGGAGGGATGGATGGAGGGATGGATGGAGGGATGGATGGATGGATGGATGGATGGATGGATGGATGGATGGATGGATGAATAGATGGATGAACAGATGGAGCAAATGGCAAAAACAGAAACATGGAAAGACAATGAAGATAACAAGAAAACAGATATCAGTAGGATGGCAGAAGTTCTATTAAGAAGGAGTGTATCCTGTTCTCTCCTCTCAAAATTCATCCTCCCCTGAACTCTGCTACTTTGCTCTTCATTTTACGTCTTTGCTTCTTTCTGCTCCCTGTCTCTGATGATACTGTCTCTGCTGCAACATTTATATCCTGTCCTTGTATTCTGCAAGCCCATTTTGCCTCTGAGATGAAAGCCCCTTCCTCCTTTCCCCATATTGTTTTAATTTCCTATAACTCCATCTCTCATTCCAAGCCCATTATATTTCCTATTCTTCCCACAAGACTCTCTCTTCCTTTCTCTGTAAAAGTTTCCTCTTTTGAGGATGACAAATTTGCTTTTTCCCAATTCCCACCAAAACACATAATCTTTCCCATTTTTACCTAATTGCCATTTTTATGCAAATCATTCCAACTTCAGTTTTTCCATCTTAAGATTATTTTCTTCTTCTATTTCCTGGGTAGAATCACAGAACAATTTGGATTGGAAGGGATCATAAAGATTATCTAGTTCTAATCTCCCACCACAGGCAGGGACATACTCCACTAGACGAGGTTACTCAAAGACCCATCCAGCCTGGCCTTTAACAATTCCAGGGACTGAGTATCTACTCTCTGCAACCTGTTCCAGTGTCTCACCACCCTCACAGAAAATAATTTCTTCCTTATGTCTCATGTAAAGCCATTCCTCTTTGTCCTGCCACTACAGGCCCTTGTAAAAAGTCTCTCTCCAGCTATCTTTTAGCTTCCTTTAGATACAGGAAGGCTGCTCTAAGGTCTCATTGGAGCCTTCTCTTCTCCAGGCTGAACAACCCCAGCTCTCTCAGCCTGTGTTCAGAGGAGAGAGGGTCCAGCCCTCTGAGAGTTCGGTGGCCCTCCTTTGGATGTGCGCCTGCAGGTCCATGTCCTTCTAAGGTTGGGGACCCTAGAGCTGGTGCAGCATTCAGAGTGGGGTCTCACAAGAGTAGAGGAACAAAATTACCTCCCTCGCCCTGCTGGCCACGCTGCTTTGGATGCAGCCCAGGAGACGGCTGGGTTTCTGGGCTGCAAGTGCGCATTGGGTCATGTCAAGATTTTGTCTGGCAAACCCCCCAACTCCTTCTCCCCAGGGCTGCTCTCAATCCATTTTCTGCCCAGCCTATTTGTGCTTGGGATGGCCCAAGCCAGGGGTAGGACCTGGCACTTGGCCTTGTACTCCATGAAGTTCACACAGGTCCCCCTCTCAGGTCCAGGTCCCTCTGATGACATTATTCCCTCCCTCCAGTATGTCATCTGCACCACACAGCTCAGTGTCATCAGCAAACATGCTGAGGGTGTGCTTGACCCCACTGTACATGTCACTGACAAAGCTGTTGCACAGTCCCAATATTTGGTCCCTGAGGAACACCATTCATCACTGCTGTCCACACAATATTTCACTCTCCTGCCCAACCATGTCATCCATACTTTCCCTCTCTCAGGCTCCCTCTCCTCTTCCAAACCCAGCCCAAGGTTCTCCTTTCTACATTCCCCTTTCTTCTCTGAGGTATCCCTAAGACTTGCTTTCACTAGCTTTTCCCACAGAGGTTTTTGTCTCTGTCAAAACCCTAAATTTACCTGCAAATCTTATCTTGTATTTATCAGTTCACTAAGCCCATTCCTTACTTGCACTCAGCTGTTTTCAAGCCTTTTGCTATTGAAAAGCCAACCAGGAACATTCAGTAGCTTATATTCAGAAGCATCAGAAGCATTCATTAGTCTCAAAAAGATGTTGACCAGTTTCTCAAAGGCTAAGTGACTCACTGTTTCACTGGCACTATTTTATCCCTGCCCACTCTTGGACAGGTCATTTAACAAAAAAGTGACCATATCAGGGGATTTGCTGTACTGACACCAACAGAGAGCTACAGGGCTCAACCAACAGAAGAAGAAGATATTCTGATGGAAATATCAGCTCAGTACAGCATTTTGCAGCTCTTTTCCTTTTGATTTAGAAACCAAATATGTTCTAATAGCACTGAATGTTTCATGTGCTTTGTTGGTCTTGTTTCATCTCTAAGTCTCTCCCGCAAACTCTGCACTTTGTGCTTCAACAAACAACACTAAGAGGGATACTAGAAGTCAGTCCAACTTAAACTTACACATTGCTACAGCAATTACAAAGGCTCTTGCACAAATTGAGTAAACAGACTCTGAATTTTATTGTAAGACAAATATAACGAGCAAAATGACGCCAGCAAGAGGAGGCAGTATGCCAGTTTAAAATACGAAGGATGCTTGGAGGACATGCCATCTTATATTCAAAAGAAACTGGATTCAAAGTCTAAAAAATCTGGTAAAAATAAACCTAATTCAGTGGATTAAACCAGACTACTCCGTTGTATTGGCATTCCTAGGTTGCTTCCATTCAACAAAGAGATTTAATCCAGTTGTGCTCTGTGTGTGTTAAAGATACAGATATTACCTGTTTGAAGTGTCAGAGTAGAATGTGGTGTCCACAGCACTTAACACTAGCAACTGCTATTCAAAACCCAGGATGAATCCAGGATTTTCACATAACTGGAAGTAGGATCAATAATTTTGGAGCTACATACTGCAGGGGATGTGTGCTGGACTGCAAGAAAAACTTTGTTTTTGATAAGTGAAACAAATTGAGTTTGCCAATCCATGATGTTCTTCTTTTGCATGGAGCTTTGAGATGTCACCTTTACAGCCAGTCAGGGTCAAGGTGAACCATGAGTGTGTCTCTGAGGATGGATGTTCAGTCTGTGGTCTGCATTCTCGATAAGGCTGATAGAGTAAACTCAAAGTAAGTCAGCAGGCAGGAAACATGGCTACCATACCTAAATTCTGACACTGCATAAGGCTGAGGTAGTACCGTTCAGGAGGTGAGGAGGATTTAGTAACACTGGACACATCTCTTCTCCCAAGAAAAGTAACTTAGCACTATCCAGGTTTACCTAACTTTGGGCAGTGCTCTTCTTGATAATGATTTCTAGTGGCATGCTGGTAATATCAGTCACAAAAACCATGCTTCAAGGGGAGATTAGTTCCCTTCTGGTCTCTGCTGCTGGAAACTGCAACATCCCTAAGGCACCATCAAGTTGCCTCTTGCTCTTCTAATCTCTCCCCAGCCACATGCTCTTCCAGTTTCTCTGAAGCTCTGCTGATTCAGAGTAGCAATGCAGATGGAGGAATATCTCTCTAGGGAGAAGAGTCAGCTCCCAGCTTGGAAACAGAGCTAATTTTCAGATGTCCTTTTTCCCACACAAAGAACGAGCATCCATTTTGCCCCTTCCTCCTCCCTTGCTTCTGTATAACAAAACAAGCATTAATAAATAACGCTAATGAATTTAATCTTTGTTCTGTCTGAATCTTCTTGTAAAACACAGTGAACTGTTGCACTCTGGGAGTGAAATCAATGGCAGATTTGTATTTCAAGTAATATTAGAGATGTTAATTCTCCTCTTTTTTTCCCTTTGTTTGATGAATGCTACATATGCTTGTTTTAAACAAAACAACTTTGACATTTAGGAAAAAAATTAACATCTGTTTGGACTTCCATTTTCAAAAACAACCTTTTCACAGGAACCCACCTGAGTGCCACACCTACATAGGAAGTTTATAGTACTTAGATGATTCTTCAGGTTTCCTGTCCTTCTACATCCATTCCTCAGGAAAACTGTGCTCATAAATGAAAATCCCGAAGATATTAATGTGAGCCCCCGCACTGAATCTTGCTTCAAAACTAGGGACTCCTCCCACACAAAATAATTACAGCTGAGGCTTCTTTACTTATCGCAAAACCACAAGTATGAGGAACTACGGGTAAGCCAGCACCACTCCTACATCTAACACATCTAACATTACAAGCCATTTGGAAGGTATTGCACAGCTCCAGCCAGCCCCAATCCGCAGAGGCAATCTTTTTCTCACAGGTCCCAGAGGACTTGCTTTCTGTGCTGGGTGGCTTTCTGCCCTTCTCTTCCGTGCAGCTTTGCACAAGAAGTGCTTCTTCACTAAACAAGTGTTCAGAGGAAAGCACCTAAATATGTCCTGGGCTCGACCTGACTGACTGAAGAGGGGGCAAACCTTTCCTTCCTCTCCCAAGTTCTCTGCTGGCTACTGGGTGTTAGGATGGAAAGGAATCTGTGGCAGCTGGCCCATGTTAGCCATGGAGGGGAAGGGGGGCACAGCTGGACACAACCCATGGGGTGATGTCAAGCACTGACAGGACAGGAGGGAAGCACTTGGCAGATGGGGCTAAAAGAGGCAGAAGTCTGAATGAAAGAAGTCAGCTTGATCTCAGACAAACAGAAGGGCAGGTAAATTAGAAATCCTTGATGCCACAGTCACTTAACAGTATGGTTAAGAGGAGATATATCTTTAGTCATGAATGAATACATAGGTGACATATATATCTTTAAAAGCACGTACTGCCAGTTTCCAAAACAAGATGAATGGTCCTCCTGCTTTCCACTTTTGCTTGGCCTGGGTGACAAAGGCAGGAAATATTTTTATATTCCTTCCCTCTGCCAGATTCTAGCTACCATTTCTCTTGATTACCATCAGAACCAGAAAGAGGCTGTGAAGCCTATCAGAAGCCCATGCCATCCCCAGATCCTGGCCACACTCACTGCTTGGCTTCTCTCCTCCCTCAGGTGAGCAACAGGAAAGTTATCATACTTCAAGAACAGCAACTCCTTCAAAAGAAGAATAATAAATGCAGTTTTCTGGTCTACAAATCGAAACCCTTCACTTACTCTCTACATTTTCCCAGTGCATAAACCACAACTGCAGTCCAAGCCAGCCATGTAAACACCTCACTGTCCAGCTCCACACTCAGCTCCTTACCAGCATCAGGTTAATTGTCAAGTCCCAGTTCTGGTTTCCATCAAGATGAACTTCCTTATGGGGTCGAATGAACCTTGAAGTAATTGTTCAGTTGTGGTTAAGAGGGAATAGACCAAAATTACGTTTCATCTGTGATGGTGCCTTTATTTCATGCCATGCAGGATGCATTCATTTTCTCTAGATAAGTATTTCCATGTGTTGGCTGTGTGAACATCTTGCACAGAACCTCCAAAAAGCTCCACAACTTCTCTGGAAGCAGTGGAAAAATCCCAAATACACCAAGACCTTGGTATCTCACTTTTGGGTTCAGGGACACAGGGAAAAATATGATGGGGCCAAAATTCAGAGTTTGGGCTATCACTGAGGTAACTCTTCCGGAGAATTTTCCATCTCTTTGCATAGCTGAAAACCAACAAATTTCAGTTAGATACTAGACACATGACAGGCTACTATCATAGAATGGTTTGAGTTGTGAGGGAACTTAAAAGATAATCTATTTTTATATATATTGAGCAAGTTACAAATTTATCATATATTGATATCAAAGTAATTTAAAATTCTGAAAATTTGTATTTAATCCAGTAAGGCAAATCACTTCAATATAAATAGCACGTTTTAAACTTGTTGAATATGTACTTTTTACCTACTTTTGAAACCATAATTGAACTGCATCAACGAAGAACCACTGATAAGAACACAAATAACTTTTATGTAAAACTTACATTTCACTTTTACTCATCATCTGTTACTCTGGACAATAGCATACAAGGAATGTTCATATACCTACAGAGTATGTGCTCAGATTCCCATTAATAGCATTTTATTATTTTAGAACAAATGGAATTTCTTATTTACTGCTATTAATACTTCACTTGTGATTTGCTTTGGATGGCACATGGGCTATTCTCATTTATAAGAGCAGTAATATAAAACTCTGTATTTTGTTTGTAAGCCCAGGCCTAAAGAACCAAGCAAGCATTTCTGCTTTTTAACTTCCAGCCTGTTTGCTAGTTACTGCTTAGTTATTCTTTGGAGGCAACTATACTGAAATAAATACAGTAAAATGAAAAAGCATTCTGTGAGAGGTTAGAGCTATAAAAATCTATTTCACTAATTCAGAAAATTCTGGCCCTAGTCATTTTGCCAAGAGCTTTCCCCAGTTTCAACAACTTTATCTTAAACTTAGGTGGAAAATAAGGATTGTTTCTCTGTTGATTTTACCACATTACTTTATTTTACTTACATAATAACTACAGGCATTTCATATTGTAATTTCAATTTTAGCCAGATCTGAATTCTAATGTTTTGTTATGTTTGGGGTTTTTTTTCAATTTAAAATCTGACTTTAATAATTTAACTATTTTTGTCTACCACCCCTGAAACTCATGCAATGAGCTGGCTTGAAAAAATGACATTTCACATGGTGTTGCTCAATCTCAGAAAAGCACTTTTCAATTTCCAAATAGAGCCTTTTTTCTATTTTCTGTTTCATTTAATAAGAATATTTCCTGACAGCCATAAAGTCTACATTGAAACACAAAAAACCTGTTCTGTGAGATATTTGTTCTGCCTGACTCAGAGTGATCTGAGAAAAAGAAGAAAAAAACCCAGATCTGTTGTAAATGAGGCAAAGTATTACTTTGCAGTTTAGAGATCTCAATCACTATTCAAATTCACTTTCCAAGTCTGCAAAAATGGGTCAGAAATTCTGCTTTCTCCCAGTCTGGAAAAAAAAAAAAATCAGTTCTGGAGCCACAAAATGGAATTATGCTGTTGCCAGCTCTGCCCCCAGACATGCTCAGGTTGGCCTTTATTCGCTGTGTGCTCACTCTGTGACAGCCAGACAAATGACATGGTTCTACTTCTGCATCCACACGCTAGCACTGAACACGTCCCTTGAATAAATCCCACTCCTTGATGCTGCTGGGACCAATTTGGTTGCACCTCCAATCAACAGATGTCCCTCCAGCTTTGCTTTTCTTTTTTCCTGTGACAGGTCAATGGCACAGCTTCTCTGAGAGGGTCTTAAAAGGAGCTTGAAGAGACAAGTACCAACTCAAGAGGCTCTCTGTTGTTTTGCATTTTGAAGAAAGTGGATGAGATGTAGTACATTTTGATGTTGTTACCCTTTGTATTCTTTTTGCACAGGTAAGGATTACTATGTGAGGCTTTCACCATGTGAAAACTGTTTGCTTTAGTCTGAATAAATTGAACAGTCAAAAAGAAAATAGCTGCAAGACATCATTTAAAACAGATCTGTTCCCTGACATGAATAGCCAAAAGCAGACAGGCAGATTAAACTGTGATTATTTAATGCATTAAGAACCAGTGGGATATGTTCACAGGATTGAGTCTGATTTGTTGATAAATCTTAGTTTGTGTCCTGAATTCCCAAAAGATCAGAGCTGCATTAATAGCAAGATATTACACTGCCAGTAACAGCTACCTGACTATGATTTACTGCAGTTTTCTGCCTAATAAACAAGACTGAACATACTCAGTGACCAGAGCATTGCGAGTGACATCTTATTAAAAGCTGTTGCAAACTGAATATGAATGCAGAAAAAAATCCTTACAGCTGCATATGCAGAGGATATATCAGTCTTGCAAAGTATCTTACTGATGTGACTAAGAGTAGAGATAAAAATCCCCTACCCTTTCTTTATTGGAATTATTTAGTTCTCACTTTTTTATCCTTTTTCCATACATCTGTGCTATAGCAACTCATCACTGTCCAGAACCCCTGGTTTCACCTTTGTACAGGGGCTGGCAACTTCAGTCTGTACAAAATACTTGTGAAGAGAGGAGAGAGGTCTACGTACAATGGAGAAAGAAATTAGTGAGGTTTATATTAATTACTTTTTCGTATTTGTGATGCTACAGATTAAATTCCCCTGCTTCCCCAAGAGAGCTGTTAGAATACAGGACTTTCCTGATGCAGCAGCTGTCCAGACCCATGCAGCCAGTCGAGGCATCGCTGGTTCCTTCAGAAGGTGACTTTAGCAGAGCTATCAGAAAGAGAAGGTACCAATCCTGCTGCTCAAAGGGTGGTAAGAAGCAGCCAAACTGACTGTGACCAGCCCAATCCTATGCTGTGGAGCTTCACTCCATGTGGAAATTTTTAAGTTGTCTCACTCCAGGATTTCCAAGCCACAGGACAAGCCCTTACTACTGCAGACCACACGATAGGAACTTAGCTGGCAGAAAAAGAGAGCAGAGAGTTCAGGTGAAACCGTGCTCCTGGGTGGGTTTCCTCCATCACTCTCCTTGCTTTCACAATGAGGCATAAGTCCCAAGCAGAGCACCCAAGGGAGGGAGTGGTGCTGGACCTCACTTTGTGCTGCTTTCATATCTCACCTCCTTTCCAAAACCCAGATGTACTGTGCACTGGCAAGAAGGAGCCTCATGACATAGATGCTAAAAGGAATGTGGCTCTTGGCTACAATCCAAAAGAAAGCAAGGTATATTTGAGAAAGCTGTGTACCAGGTAAGAGACAAAGGGAGCCTTCTTCTACCAGGTTTCCTTTGTGACTGGTGTCAACCACATTCATGGACACTTGGCCCCTTTGAAACCACTTCTGGTAGGACATCAAGCAATGTGAGGCTGCCTCACTGAGTCCACCTTTCTACCTTGTTGTGGGTGTGCTGGTGAAGTGGTGACTGAGAGTGACTGCTCAGCCTTCTCCTCCTCCCTCCACAATAGGCTCTATCCCTTCCACTGTTGGCCAGATTTTGGGTGGAGAACTAGTGCTGCTGTTCCTTTCTTTACAGCCCTCTATTGATGCTCTTACTAATCACCTCAGGGCCACACCTTCTAATACTGGAAAGGGGTTGCAGCAATGGCAGCAGCACAGCACATCTGGAGGAACCTCAACAGGTAAAGCAGTAGAAGATGGAAGTGCCACAGTTGCATAGAGGCACCTTGGCAGGGACAAGCAGTGGGTGCTTTGTGGTCCTGCCCAAATAAATGTGTGCCAAATTGCACCCTAAAACACCACAGCTACACTCTGTCATGCACAGGACTGAATTTCTGAGAGCATTGTGCTTGCAAAAGGATTTGGAAGCAACAAAAATAAGGCATAGAATGAAAAAAAAAAAAAAAAGCTTGGGTCCACTGCTTGAGCTACACAAAGCCCATTATGTTCATTCTGATGAGTGAAATCAAGGACATTCCAAAATGATTCATGAGCATGTAACCTGGCTACAGCTGACAATGACTGTGCCTTGGCAGGCTGGGATGACACACTGAAAGATGAGCTCCTAATAAAATCAAGCTCAAAAGCAAAATGTAGAGAAAAGCTCTAATGGCTGATAATTTAGCACAGAAAAACAAGATATAAACAGCACACAGGAGTGCTCTGGTGTGCCGTTATGACCTACATGGTCATGTAATAAAACAGGTATCTGCAATAAAGCAGATATGAGCAAAAGTCTCATGAGCCCACAGAGGTGAGGGTACAGCAGCAGGATGTGCTATTACAAGAGAAGCAAACGTTAGAACACAGCAGGTTTGCAGCAGAGGTGGATTGCACTGTGCAAAGCAAAAAGCATGCCTGGTGAGAGGCAAGGTGTGCACAAAGACCCACATATAAACCCATCCTGCCTGAGTTCCATGCAGCTGGACTAGCAGGCAAGATCAAGCCATACAGGTAGAAACAGGAACATAGTTTGGATTTTACCATAGGTCAAAATAAGATAAAGATGATGATAAGTAATTTGTAACTCCCCATCTTAACAGCTATTAAAGAAATTTCTAAAACATTTGAAGTCTGGAGACAAATAGGTTTCAGCATAGTAAAAGAAAAAGTCTAGACATGAACACTGTCTATGTGAACAAAATTAGGAATTAAAACAGTCCCCATATGCAAAAATGGAATATTAAAATGCATGTTCAGTCAATGACAGGATTGTGGGTTTCTTTCTATCGGGGGGATGGCGTCCGGGACAAACTCAGGAGCTCTGTATAAGCTGGTTATAATGTTGCAGTTTATTGTGAGGGCGTGGGTATAGAG
>JANRGV010000054.1:3646863-3657865 GCA_024734035.1 Alethe castanea
GCCAGAGCCTCTGAGATCCCTGCCAGGGGGGTCTCAAGGCATCCAGGGAAGCCAGGGGAACACCCTGGACTCCCACAGGTTCAGGGTGGGGTTGGACAGGAGCTCTGAGCCACCCCGAGGTGTCCCCGTGTTGCGTTTTGCCTGTAGGAGCGGTGGAAGGGATAATCTAACAAAATCCTTGGTGTGCTGAAGAAGCAAAAGAGAGCTTTTCTTTAAAGAAATGCTACACTTATATAGAGTAGTTCCTGCAATACAAAATAGAAAAGGCTCATTGGTCCAAGAAGGCAACACCTCTTTGAAAACATGCTTTCTGCAAAGCATCACGTCTCTCACCTCTTCAGCAGGTGTTTAATCATTGTTATAATTCCTTGTCCTTGAGCAGCCTGAGAAACCCAAGGCTTCAAAGCTGCTTTTTCCGTGGTTCCCAGCAGTATCCAACAACACCCCTGCCCATGGCATAGGACTGCACTGGGTGGTCTCTAAAGGTCCATTCCAACCCACACTGGTTCTGTGATGATTCTAAGATTAGCATCATGGAAAAGGTGAGGAAGGGGAGGATATTCAGGAAGCTGCAGGTCAGGGCATTTGTTATTTGTTATTTGTGGTTATTTGTTATTACCCCGTGCTGGTGAAGGAGGTGAAGCCACATCAAGCTCAGAGATTAATCAATACAGATTGGTTAGGTCTGGTATCCCATTCCCACCACACACCAGGGCCAAGTCCCAGACTGATGCCGTGGGGAGGAAAAACCCATGTGTGTTATCACCAGCAGCCCCATGGGAAGTTCTCCTGGCTCCAAGGAGAGAACATGACAGCACTCACTGATGGGTCACAGCACAGCCAGTGTCACACACAGAGCCCTGGCTGCTGCTCACTGTGCCACAGCTCTGTGTGACTCCTGAAGGCAGGAGCTCCTGCCCAGGCTCTGTGTGCACTGCTACCACACTCCACGGCTTGGAAAGACCAGTGGGAGGACACTACCAGTGACCACCTTCCACCATAAGCATGAGTTTTGCTGGAAAACAGATCCTTGCTGAAAAAAAATACAGGAAAGGTCAAATAAAAATGTCCTGCCAAATGCAATGGCAATGCATTTATGTGTTAATGCAATTCAGCTGAAAAATGTCACAAATATCGGAGACAAATGGTTTCACTTTCCATGCCAAGACAATTTTTCTCCTGCAAAACTCATTTTACCTGATATCTTCAGGATGCTTGAAATCACAGAGAAATTATTTTACTTTGATGCAGGATTTGGGGGCTGCAAACTGGGAACAGTTTGCAGCAGCACAGCACTGACCAGGAGTCACCTGCTTCCCAAACCCTGACTCACAGAGAGCCTCAACCCCTGCCCCAAAAAAATCCCAAACCAGACAGATCAATGGAAATATTCTGGAACCTTTATTTTTGGACACTTCTCTTTCACAATGGAGGATGCAAGCCAAGCACTGCAGCTGAGATTTGATTCCCCCTGTACTTTGTAGATACATAAAGTGTGCTCCTGAACGGTTCCTGAGATATTTTCTAGCTCTCCCTGTAGTCAGCCCAGCCTATCTGGGCACAGGAGTGGGAGCACAGCTCTGCTGAACTAATCCCACAGCACCCTGTGCCCATTCTCACAGGAGAATACAACCCCCAGATGTGCTCACACAGCTGTGTTTGAGAACAAAGGCAATTAACTAACACAACTCTGGACTCACCCAGAGACCTGCAAACTACCCAAGAACCTTGGAACCCTTGTGGATTACACAAGGATTGAACCTTAGATACCAAGTGGATGAGAAGAGTCTCTCCCTCCCTTTGTCACTGCTGGAGTGGGGGACAGAAACAGGAGAGGTCCCAGTGAGCCAAGAAATAAAAAGGCAATGCTGGAAACAGAGCAGGAGCATTGGGGCCAGGCTCAGCTGAAGAAACTCCAATTAACACGGCTTGATGAGCTCCAGAGAGCAGCTCAGACTGAGGAGCCAGAGCCTTGCCTGGCCCCAAACCCTGCCCAGAGGCTGCTCAGGCAGAGCTGAGCTGGAGGAAGTGCCCTGAGGGACACAAGATTGACCCAAGGCATTGAGACCAACCCATGATGAACCAGCCTGGGCTTTGCCTGGCTCATCCTGGTGCTTGGAACCCAACACACTTTGGTGAGACAACCTTCACAGGGGTGGGGTGTCCCTGGGAGCACAAGCACACGCTGGGCACAAGCTCTGAAACTGAAGATTAGGATGTGCTAACATTTGCATGGGCAGAGGCAGGCTCAGAGGTCACCAAAAGTCTGATTTAGGGATGTTCAGACAGAACCCAACTCAGTGGGACAATGCTGGGCTCAGCAGAGGTGTTGCTGTTATGTCAGAATAAAACCCTCTCCCAGAACCTGGACTTTGCCTGGTACTGGGATTCCAGCACTGACATCCCAGAAAAGTGCACTTGTCAACAAGTGGAGTGGGAATGTGGCTCCTTTCCCTTTGCCAGGCTGTGTCTGTGCTCCCAGGCACCAAAGTTTCCCAAGTTCATGGCACAGAGAGAGGAAATAAGGAAGTGGGAGGTGCCACTGAAGAGTTTGAGAGCCTGATATAACAGCACAAATCACTGACTGCTTGAAAGCACAGCTGCAACATTCCCAAACTACTGACTGCCCACGTGCCAGCCATCCTACCTCCCCAAAATCCCCTCCAGAGCAAAACATCTCCCCTCTTGCCAGTCTCCATCCTCATTTCAGTGTCCTAAATTCCAGCTAAAACATCTTTCATCTCTTGTCAGGTATTTCAGTCAGCAGTTCACTGACTATTCAGACCAATCATGCCCTTCCTTTCCAAAGGAAAGGTGTGACCAGCCCTGAGCCCTTCCCTTTCCCAGGGGCTCAGAAGCAGCAGGAGCTCAGTGCAGATGGCTCTGACTCCAGAGGAGTCCCAGGGTGTGACCTCAGCTGGGAAAAATCTCGAGAACTGCAAGATAACTGCTCACTGCTCGTTCTTGCCATTACACAAGCTCATCCCAAGGGCCCAGGACATTGGCCAAAAATCCATTAATCTCTTCCCCTGGGGGACAGGGAGAGCAGGCAGTGCAAAGCAAGAGCCAGCAGGTGAATGTGAAGACAGAAATTCAGCCCCTGAGCAGACAGTTTCACCAAAGGCTGTTGAGCTCCCCCAGGTTTGTTGGGGGGGTTGATGAATTTCACAGCTGTAAAGCCAAGACTGTGACGTTTTCTGTAGCCCAGGGGTATCTGATTCACATCCAGGTGCTGACTCAGGAAGGAGAACGTGGTGCAAAGGTATTGTTGGAACCTGTGTGAAACTGAGAAAAGTGGCAAAGAGATCTCCAAGGTTTACAAGAGATCTGATGAATGGCACAAACCTGTCCTGGACAAGCTCAGAGAAACTCTAAAACCAGAGCAGAATTGGTGGACAAAGGTGAAATACAGAACAGTGGGGAAGAGTCAACACAACTTCTGTGGCAGGAGTCACTGCACACACAGAGCAAGGACAAGCCAGATGTTACTGTCTGCTTGGACGTGCACAGGTGACAGATTTCCAAAATAGCTTGTGTAAGATAGGCTGGAAACCTTCCACAATTCCCACCAGGAGAAGAAGGGACAGCAGGAGAACACAGGGCTGTGGATGCATGACTGGCCTCCAAGTGAGTAAAGATTATTCTGATCTATAAAATAGAATAATTAGGGGGAATTGTGATAATTTATTAAATTTTAGACAATATAAATGAGGCTGTAGTTAAACTTGCAGCCCTTGTCAATGCAGGGCACAAGGAATGCTGAATTATCCATGCATTCATAGAAAGCATGGAAGACAAAGCCACAAAGGGACCATTAAACACAAAGATACTTTGACACAGGAAATTCTGGATGTGCAGACTGCCAGAAGCTGGAAAAGATTCTGAGGGAGCATCTCAGTCTGCCACCCTACTTCTGTTCATGCTTTTGGCTTCACATTTGTTATTGCCCAGTGCTGGGGAAGGTGCTGAAGCCACATCAGCCTTTGTCCTGAGTTTCACAGTCCTGGACAGGGATTATCTCAAGGATGTCCTTTGGCCAGGACATCCAGTGGGATTTGGGAGAAGGTGGCATTGCCACTCTCCAGGCTCTGAGGGATGTTGAGTGCTAATATCTGTAGAAGAAAGGCACCATAAAAACCTTTGAAGAATTTGATTCCATTTCCAGAGCAATCTCAATAGTGCACAGCAAATACAGCCTGGGACCACACACATAGATACTGAGCCTAATTCATCATTTTCAGCATTCAGAGCAAAAGCTTTGTGGGAAAAACACTTCCTAAAACTGGATCCAGCAACACTTTAAATTCTGAAGGAGGTAATGCAGCATCCTACACAGACAGTTGGTTGCACAGGCAAATCTACTTAATATTTATTGTAACTATTGTTGTTGTTGAATTTCTGAAGTTGCAACAAATGGAGCAACTTGGTTTTCCTCTAAAAAAGGAGGTCAGAAATAACCAGATGGACAGAACACAGCTAATGAAATAAGCAGTAAATTGGTTAATCCTGTTCTAAACCAAAGCTAGAACACACCATTCTGTGACAGTCTCCCTGCAAACTCTCACACTTGTCACCTGAGGCAGGGCAATGTCAGCAGGACATAATTATATAAATTATGTCAGTAATTCCACCACTGTGTTTGAGGCTCCCAGGATCAGGAGTCTCACAGCCAGGGCACAGACACAGCTCCCAAAACTCATCTGTCACACCACTTTCAATTCAGACAAGAGGAATCCAAGGAGGTGCCCAGGGCCAGGCAGGTGCCAGTGCTGGCAGCAGAAGCCACTCCCTGAGCCAGAACAGCCCCAGGACTGCCCTGTGTGAGTGGAGGCTCTGCAGGCTCCCACCACAGCTCCATTTTATCAGGGCAGAGCCAACACAGGATCTGATCAAGATCAGAGTATGCAAACATTTGTACAAGGCTAAATATAAAATATGCAGATATTTGCAGTCAGGCAAACTGCATCGTTTTAGATGATTTAGAGTTTATTATCTACAGATCATGCAGCAAAGAAAGTGAACTCTTTGAATTAATGCACACCTGCTCACAATCTGAAAGAACAATAAGGATCTCCAACTTTATTTCTCTCTCCTTTTCTGTCTAAGCACTTCGCTAAATTCATCTATTTCCTTTAATCTCCTTCCAGCCACATTCCAGCTGCTTAAGAGACTTTTAATGAGAGCCTGTTCCTGTGCAATGCCCAATGTCCTCTGGATCTGAAAGGTCTTAAAAATCAGTAAAAATATGCCTTTCCTACCTCTCCCAAGTAAGGAGAAAATCAAAGCAGCCCACAACAGGACTCCATATCTGATTTCAGGGGCCTTTCATGTTGCACAGGAATATCTACACCCCACAGAGAGCTGCAAAAAGCCTTCAGGAAAGGCTGAGAGGATGTGGGACATGATGGATGGAACCAAGGCCTGAGCAGTGCACTGAGGTCCCCTCAGCTCTCCTCTGTCCCCAGCTCTGTCAAACTGAGTTTTCATCCTTTCAGAAGCAGCACAATTTAATCCTCCCCATTTGTCCCTGGAAAAAGGATGGCCTGTGAGTGTTGCAGTGTTGTGAGTAGTCAGGATGGTTCCTCTGCTCTGTACCCCCACTGCCTGCAAAGGAGGTGGCAGAAATCCCCAGAGCATCTAAACTATAAATCTCAATAATCAGTATTGAGATTTAACAGTTGATATCAAAGCTTTTTACATTCCTCCATCAGAGTTGTCATTTCAGCCCCTCGGGCAGGTGTCTCTATACCTGTTATCCTCCAGGTTTTCTATCAAGTTTCTGCTCCCCACAACAAGAAAAAGCTTGAATTAAAACCTCAGATGAGTTCACATGATGTTATGAGTCAGAATCCTTTGAGATGGATTGTTTGCTGTCTGCTGCAAGCCCTGTCTGGGAGCAGTAACAGATGATGTGTCCAGGTCCAGACTCATTTTTTTTTAAAGAATTCTCCTGAAGTTCCAAAGAGTTCAGGGTATAAAATTCCAGCATCAGAAGAGCTGCAGTTTGGGAGGAGAGGCAATTACCAGCTCAGCTCCTGCACAGGGCTCTCCATCCTCACCTGCCCTGGGCTCCACAGTCTTGGTTTGACTCCTTCCACCTCCCAGCTCAGCCACATGAAATATCTCCATGTGGATCCCAATTCCAGGGCTGATCCCACCCCAGGGCACAGCTGGGCAGTCCTTACAGGAGAGGGCAGATTTTCAGTCTAACTCTGGACTGGCCACATTCCCCAGAGCATTCCTGGCATGAAACACTCAACAGCCAGTGGGATGGGTGTTTAGAGCCTGTGCTACACTGAAATAGTGGCTAAAGAGAGTCTGGGAGCTGAGAGGATCAAAAAGCATCCATGAAAACCTCTCCCTCTGCAGTGCACCTGCAGCCCCACAGCCCCTCTGCTGTTTCACCACAGACTCCATCCTCAGTCTCCCCAAATCTCAGATGAAAGTTTCCTTCCCTCTCCATTTCTGCCCTTTCTCTCTCTTTTTAAATACCCCAGTATTCTGTGTGGTGACAATGACAACAATGATGTTGTAACAAACCTTCCTGACAGAGGATTTGTCCTTTGAGGAACAATGATGCAGCCTGTAAATAATATCAGCTTTTAATTATCAGCTCAACAGGAAGAGAAATATCCTCAGAAACCTTTCCAAGAGCACTCAGAACTGGACACCAGAGTTGCTGTTTGAGCTTATTTGGCCCATTAGATTGATCAGGGAAATGCTGCAATACGATATTTACCAAATAAAACAATGGGATGTGGGTAACTGGGCTAATGGGATGGAAACCAAGGCTTGTTGGACATCTCTAGGACACAGGAGATGTGAGGACAGCTTTTTTAAGGATGACCATATTTACTTTAAGTCTTTACTCATTTGACACATGATGCTATTTCCAAAACTATGCAAGTCCCAGCTTCATTAGCCCTGCAAGTCAAGTGCTGTTTTTACCCTCTAACAGCCCCCAGAAATCCTTCCATCAGGAAATGAGCAAAAACTGTGCCACTGGCGTTGATGGAGCAGAACCAGCACCAAATACAGAGGGCATGGGTAGGCAGAGGAGCTGTGAGCCCAGCCAGCACATCCTGAGAGATCCCAGGCATCCCTGCAGCCACCACAGGTATTTCAGGATGAGTTATAAAGAAATCTGCCCATGGAGCAGGGGCCAGCCTGGCCCATGGGTGAGACATGTCCCAGCCTGTTCCCCAGGCTTTGATCAGGTTTGGTTCTTCCACCTTCCCACCAACCTCCCACCTGGGGTGGGTCTGCTCTGGATTCTGCCCTGGGAGCTCTTTGCCCTCCAGCACATCCTAAATGCCTTTTCACCTCGTGAAACATGAACAAGGAGACAACAGCAGGCTTAGAGCTTTTAATGAGGTCTGGAGACATTCCCACCACCCGAGGAGCTGAACATCCTGAGAGGAAAAGCAGGAACAGGAGGAAATGCTTCACAGGAGGCTGCAGGTGGGGAGGATTGAAGCAAAGGTGGAAGCAAAACCAGCACAAAGGGAGTCAGGAGGTGAGGAGTGGACACTGCTGGATTCCTGCATCCAGAGAGGGCAAGCCCAACACAACCCCAACAACAGCCAGGCCACCTTTCACACAGGCTTCTTTTCCCTCCCTCTCCTAAAGGCAGGTTTTAATTTCCCCCTGTGGACCCAGCAGCAGTTCAGGATCTGCTCAAGCACAGCCAGTGCACAGACACCAGTGAGCTCCAGGTACTGGGAGTGAGTCAGAGCTCTGCCCACAGCTGCTGTCATGTAAAAGACATTCCCCTTTGTCCTAAAACCATAATACAAAAATTGCTTCCCACTGCCAGAGGGCAGGGCTGGATGGGATATTGGGCAGGAATTGGGAGGGTGGGCAGGCCTGGCACAGGTGCCCAGAGCAGCTGGGGCTGCCCCTGCATCCCTGGGAGTGCCCAAGGCCACTTTAAAGGTCACTTCGAACCCAACCCATCCTGAGTCTCTCTGAATTTACTCATTGTAATGCTGTGTTCACTCTGGCAAAACTTTGTTTTCTGTATTTAAAGGTGAGCTGTATGTTTGCCAGGTCCTTGGACAGTTTTTGCTGGACTATCCCATACTCTCCATTTTTACCTTTGCCCTGATGGAATCAAACTCAGCATTCCCTGCACCTTTTGAACCAGCAATTCTTCACCTTTGCCACATCCACAGCAGAAAGGGTTCAGGTCCTGTCTCTGCATGCTGCCATCCAAAACCTCCTTCATTTGTTCTTACATCTTTGCAGGTTTTCTCCATTAAGTGTTTGCAAAGCCAATATTTGGCTCACATGCCTGGGTCTCTCTTCTTTGGCTAAACTTAGAAGCAGAGCACTGACCCAGGGTCCCCAGCTCCCTCCAGTTCAGTGCTAATTTAGGTGGGAGATTGGTTTTCTCCCAAACCAAGCCACATCAAACATTCACCTCTAAAATATTCAAGTTCCTCTCAAGTCTATCAACTCAATTTTGTATCTGGAAGTACCCATGTATCACACTGCTCCTCACCACCAAATTCAGAGTTCTTAGAGTAGGGTTTCTTCTTTTGATTTTCAGATGAAGATGTGAGAATATGCAGGACACACCTGTGTCAGACCCACTTTGAAAACTGAACCTACAGCCTCAGATCCTGTACAGCGTGGTCAAGAGGGCAGCACATACAGATTTATGTGCCCAAAAAGCTGCTTGTAGCAAATAAACCATTGACACAGAGCAAAGGATCACTCAGGTTGCTTTAACAGAGTCCAGCTTGAGCAGTGGTCAGTGACAGCTCTGTGTTATCTGGAAGGGCAGCACAAATTCATTCACTCCCCCTGGCACAGCTCATCCCTGTGGCTGGAAAGGCAAACTCTGCCTGCAGGGAGTGAGTGCTGACACAGGCTCTGTGACTGAGAAAGGGGAGCCCCCGCAGGCAGGGGCTTAGCTGTGAATTAGGCTGAATGATACAATTAATAAATTTAAAATCCAGATGATTTAAGGAAGCTTTGCAGCAGGAGTGAAATACCAGTCGTGTGCTAGGTGAGAAGTGCCAAGCCAGGCTTAGAAAGAAGTGTCAGGCATGGGGTGGGAGGATCAGTGGAGAGGGAGCAGGACCCTCCACGTGTGCCATGCAGCACAGATCAGTCCTGAGTGCTACCATCACTGAATTACAAATGCTTCTGTCTGTTCCACCCTCACTCATATGTGCACCAGCAGCTCTGCTTACCAGGAGTCTGGAAATCCTGCCCGAGGAGCAGCTCACACAGAAAACAAGACAAAACCCCCCAGAACACCCTGCACGGGAAATTCTGCACTGACCCGACCTGGTACAAACCCATCTTTGCCTTCATCCCGAGCAAACTGAAAGTGAGGGGAAGACACAAACCCAGCAGCAGCTGTGCCCGGGTGATTCTGATCCGGCGGTGTCTCGGGCTGGAGCAGCAGCTCCGCTCCCTCCCTGGGCTGGCTCTGAGCCGTGGAGCCGCCAGCACCTCCCTGTGCCCATCCCTGATTGCCGAGCCCCTTCCCTGTGCCATCCCTGATTGCCGAGCCCCATCCCTGTGCCCATCCCTGATTGCCGAGCCCCATCCCTGTGCCCATCCCTGATTGCCAAGCTTGGTCCCTGTGCCCATCCCTGATTGCCGAGCCTCATCCCTGTGCCCATCCCTGATTGCCAAGCTTGGTCCCTGTGCCCATCCCTGATTGCCGAGCCCCATCCCTGTGCCCATCCCTGCCTGCCAAGCCCCTGTGCCAGCCCCATCCTCCGCCTTCTCCCGCAGGGAGGGATCAATGCCAGCCACTGCCGGGGATAATTCGCACCCTGAACAGACCCGGAGCGCACTTCAGGGGTAAAATCCAGTTTTCCTCTCAGCCAACAGAATTTTCTCTCCCGTTTCCACATCCCTGTCTTGCACGGTAAATCCTCCCTGGTCCACTCTGTCCGGGCTCGCCGGGAGCTCCGGGAGGCTCCTGCGACCCCCGGACCCCGCGTCCCGTTCCCTCAGCCCCGCCCCGCATGGCCGCTCCGGGCCGGACCCGGCACTGCGGGGATGCTCCGGGCCGGACCCGGCACTGCGGGGCCGCTCCGGGCCGGACCCGGCACTGCGGGGATGCTCCGGGCCGGACCCGGCACTGCGGGGGTGCTCCGGGCCGGACCCGGCACTGCGGGGATGCTCCGGGCGCTGCAGGTGCGGGCTCGGCCGGGCTCGGCCAGCGGCGACGGGAACGGGCCCGGGGACAGCGACAGCCCCGCGGAGCCCCCGCGCCCTCGGGAGAGCATCGGCGGGGAGCTGCGCCCCACGGCCCCGAGCTGCTCCAGGACACACCGAGCTGTCCCCAAGAACACCCCGAGCTGCCCCAAAGGACACTCCGAGCTGTCCCACGGCCCCAGCGCTGTCCCACGGACACCCCAACCTGTCCCAAAGTTCATCCCGAGCTGTTCCACGGGCACCCGACCTGTCCCAGGACAACCCGAGCTGCCTCCATGGTCATCCCGACCTGTCCCAAAGAACGCTCCGACTTGTCCCACGGTCACCCCGAGCTGCCCCCCGTCCCCCCGTCCCCCCGCCGGGTCCCGGTGCCTCCCCGCGGATCCCCGCTCCCCCCGGTCCCGCTGGAAGGCGGTGCCGGGCCGGGCCCGCGGGCGGTGCTGACCCGAAGTAGGCGGCGGCGGGCGGCGGCGGCGGCAGGAGGAGGAGGAGGAGGAGGATGCGGCTGAGTTTGGCGGCGGAGCGCATGGTGCGGGCGGTGCCGGTCCCGGCTCGCTGCGGGCCGCCCGGCGCCGCGGCTCTTTAAGCGGGAGGCGGGGCGGCCCCGGCCCGGCCCGTCCCGTCCCGTCCCACCGCCGCCGGGAACCCCCGGGGCTCCCTGGGGACCCGCCGCCCCCCGGACCTCGGGAACGCCGCGCCGGGTCCCTCCATCCCCCTGGGATCCCTCCATCCCTCCTGGAATCCCTCCATCCCTCCTGAGATCCCTCCATCCTCCTGGAATCCCTCCATCCCCCTGGGATCCCTCCATCCCGCCTGGAAT
>JANRGV010000054.1:3739453-3751158 GCA_024734035.1 Alethe castanea
CCCCAGCTGTTCCCCAGCTGTCCCCCAGCTGTGTCCCCATCTGTTTCCCAGCTGTTCCCCCAGCTGTTCCCCCAGCTGTTCCCCAGCTGTTCCCCAGCTGTTTCCCCAGCTGTTCCCCAGCTGTTCCCCAGCTGTACCTTCCAGCAGCACGCTGACCAGGGGCGTGCGGTCGCTGTTCTTGGTCTGCTGCACCAGCAGCTCCCCATCATCCAACACCCTCGTTACTGGGTCCCCCCACTTAATGATCCCATTCATGATGTAGCTGGCATAGTCTTCCTGGTTGGTTCCAAATGCCTGTAGAAGTGAGGGAACACTTCTTTCACCAAAAGAATTTTTCATCCCATCAGAAAAATCATGGAACAATTAAACAAAAATGAGCAGGAGCAAGGCTCTGGAAGATGCTGAAGTGAGACAGCCCCAGCCCCTGGTGACTCACAGCATTCCAGCTCAGAGGCTGAACACAGGTGCAGACCAGACATGTTCAGGAACATCTTTTCCTACGCCCTCACAACCAGTTCTAGTCAGTGCAAGTTGCCAGTGGGTTCTGACTCCACACTGTGTGGAGACAATTCTCAGAAATGAGGCTTAGACCTCCTCCTACAGCCCAGGGTAAAGCTGTCACCCAGGAATTGTAGTGGCCCAAAAGGGAAAGCTGTGACAAGGAGAAGAACCCCTCAGCCATTCTTTATCTGTTCTCATTCTCTTTATGACTCTCTGGGCAGCAACAGGCACAGAGAGAGCTCAGAGCTCCCCACCTGCACAGCACAGGACACGTCAGCACCATTGCTGGGGGATCCCAAAGGAAGCTGCTCCCTCCCATCAGTGTTCCTGCAGCCCCCCTGTGCCCACTCACTGGTTTGATATCGTTCTCCAAGGATGCAAAGAAATCCCCTCTGGTCACACGCAGGCTCTCTGCCTTCTCCATGTCCACCTCCACTTTGTTGCTGGCCTAGAAAGGCAATAAAGGACACTGAGGTCAGCAGCAGCACCCAGCCCCTCCCCAGCCCCCTGCAGAGCCCCAGCCCTGTGGCTGCTCTGGGTCAGTAAGAAAATGCTTCTGTCAGGGATTTGCAGGGTAGCCCTGGAGCCATCCCCACCTCCAAGAGCCACCCCCAGCCCCACAGAGCATCCAGAGCAGCTGTCCCACCCCTCTGGGTGGTGCTGAAGTGCAGAGGATGGCTGTGACCCCCATTTCAGAGAAGCCACCCCAGCTAGGAGCAGGACTGAAGCTCTGGCCCATCCCTGCTGCTGGAGTCAGCAAGGCTCAGACTGGTGCAGTGTGGGACTGACCTCAGCCCAGTTCAAACTTCCAGAACTTACTGGGATGACAGAGGCACCCTTTGGAGCTGGGAATTAAGCCAAATAAACTGTGTTTAACCCTCAAAGAAGTGTCTCAGACATTCTCCTCCACTAGGGACCTGCTAGAACAGAGTGTACCTGAGCATGGGAAGGAAAAATAACAATAAAAATAATGACATGGGAGCACTGAGGAGCAGCAAATGCAGCCCCTGAAGAGCAGCCACAGGAGCCCAGGCTGGCCAATCCTCCTGTGCCAGACACACAGCCAGAGGATGGCTGAAATGAGAGTCCCTTCTCCCAAAACAAACACAGGGTGCCAAATAAACAACTGAGGGGATCTTCAGTCCAGGTGATCACTTTTCTACTTTGCAGAGGGAGGTGAAGGTACCTGAAACACTTAATATACTCCTGGAGTTGTATTTACTCTTAAAACCAGGGGGTTCATAGCTCCCCAGCCTTTAATGAGTTCATGTTTTAATTTTTCACACACACACACTTTGAGAGACAATCACAGGAGTTTAAATGATTCAGGAGACAATGCCCCTTCATTTTCCATTTGTGCTCTTGCTTTTCACAGGTGCTTCTGAAAACTAGGTCAGGCCTATGATGTATATTTTAAATTTTCAGTACGTGTAGGAAAGAATAAAGTACTTTACTGCATCATTTAGCTAAAAGCAACTTCAGAATGAAGAATATTACCCCAAATTACTGTGTCAAAGTGTTTGAAAAGCAAAACAACACGTGGCCACTTCCCATGGGGAAAACACATCCATACATTACTGAGATGTGGATCACAAACCACCCCAGAGGAGGGGACTGCTCTTTCACATTTGCACATTGCCATCTCCCCTTTTCCCACGTGATTTCTTGGCACAACAGGGAATACATCAAAACACCAACGCTCCCCAAACTCACCCAAAACTCAAGCACTGAGAAAACATCAACTATAAGCAAAATTAATTATTTAAGGAAAATGTTTTGCCTGCAAAAGGAAGAATCCAGAAGTGCTGAATTTTTTTTTTTTTTTGAGACAGAGCACAAGAAAATGAGAAAGTGATGATGTTTGTGGTTTTTTTGCTATATGAAACAACTTGTCAAGTATTATGGTTATACAAGAACTAATTAGCAGGAAGAGTAATTTTTCCTTTAGAAAGAGCAATCCCAGGAGATAAAAATGTCTGAGCAGCAAATGATTCCTCATGTAAATGAAAGTGTGATTTGCTCTCCTCAGTTTGAGACTGAGCAGATTTTTACTGAACAACAGCCCTGTGCTGTGGGACTGATGTGCAGGGCTTTTCCCTGCAGGAGCTGCCCCCAGTCCTGGCCAGGGGAGCAGGGGCTGTGCCTCAGGCTCCTTCCTCACCACCTCATCATCTCTTATTTCAACACCTCTGAATACTGAGCTCTGCATCTGCCTTCACACCCCTGACACTGGATGGGCCTGAACTCCCCCCTGAAGACACAGAGCCAGTGGGGCAGGGAAGAGTCCCCAGGGAACAGAGGGAGCTGGGAAGGTTGCATGAATCAGGGGTGGGGGGGATCACCATGTCAGCACTTATTTGCAATGGAAGATTTTGTACAAAGCCCTCTGAATTCAACCAAGACTTGCAGCAAAGGATGCCCTTGGAGGCTGAACACTTCACAGAGCACATCTCTGCTGCTCTGGCTCTGGCATTAGGAAACTCTGAACTGCCACCCCCATTCCCTGATGCCAGCACTCTCACACTCTCCATAACTCTTCACCATGAGTTCTTCAGGTGAGGAATCCTAGTTTGATCATTTTTCTGAAGAAAACCCTTCTGAATCTCTGTCCCCTGCTCCATTCCATGCCGTGGTTCTAGCATGATCCAAGTACAGCAGGCATTTTATCCATGATGGAATCACAGCCCCACTTTTGCTGTTCACCTCTCCTGGGAAATTCTAACCTTGTTATTTTGCTGTTTTCACTGGCAGTGACTGAGCTGGGATTTCCAGACCATTCCAGCTCCAAGAACTTGACCCCAGGTGATGGCCAGGTCAGTCCCCATCCCTGCCTCCACCTGTTGAAGTCTCTCTCCCAGTGGACACCTAAAATTCACTGGCATCTTGTGCAGTGACATTTCAAATGCCCCCAGGAGACCTCCACTGGTGACCTTTGTCTTTATGTCCCTAAACCAGCTTTGACATTGCAACCTCCCTCCCCTTACAGAACATTTAGGAACACACTGAGCAGCACAGGCTCCAGCACAGCCTCCCTGTAAATGGCTGCTCTAATTCCCACCTTGTCTCCTGGGTCCAATGCACAAACTGTGCTCAAAACTTTCAGTTTTTATCAAAAGATCCTCAAAAACCAGCCCTTCCACCCCACCAAGCTGGGCAAGAGGTACTTGGAGGGCAAAGGAGGGAAGAGGGAATTCAGAATGAAGAAAAAGCACAGGGAAAAGGTGGTGCCCACATGAATTTCATCTCCTGAGGTACACTGATATGCCACTTTCCATTTGGAAGTAAACATTCAATATTCCAAAGGTAATTATTTTCCCTTTTTTGCCACAGGAGGAGATGACAGGACTGACCTTTATGTGTCTGTTCATGGCAGTGGACTGAGCAGCTCGAACCAAACCTTCCAGCTCAGCACCACTGAAGTTTTTGGTCTCCACTGCCAGCTCTGCAATGTCCACATCCTCAGCCAGCAGCTGGTGCTCCCTCATCCTCACTGTGTGGATGTGGAGGATCTGGAACCGGCCCTTCTCGTCTGGCAGGCCTGGCATGGGGGACAGAACACATCCAAAGCCCTGAGCCCAGCACTGCAAATCCCCCTGGCCCTGCCCTCAGCATCCCTTCCTTCCAAGGCCCTTCTCACCATGAGCATTTTGCACTCCCAATGAGGGTATTTGATGATGCTGTTCACTGAGAACATTCAGTTCCATTAACTGGCAAACTGAGCAGTGTCCCCACCAAAGCAGAGAGAAAAGCACAAGGCTGAGTTTCTTTCCTCAGGGTTCCACCAAGTGGGCTGCTCTCAGATTTCCACACCAGGAATCACAGTCTGGTCAGGCCCCTGGCATCCCTCCCACCAATCCAGCTCCCACCTTGCAATTAGCATGGAATGGTTTGGGTTGAAGGGACCTTAAAGCCCATCCAGTGGCACCCCTGCCACGGCAGGGACACCTCCCACTGTCCCAGGCTGCTCCAAACCCTGCCCAGCCTGGCCTGGGGCACTGCCAGGGATCCAGGGGCAGCCACTGCTGCTCTGGGCACCCTGTGCCAGGGCCTGCCTACCCCTTCCACAACAGATTTCTTCCTCATATCCCATCTGACCCTGTCCTCTGTCCATTAAAATTCTCTGCTCCTTGTCCTGTCACTACAGGCCCTGGTAAAATCTGTTCTGCTCCTCTATCCCTTGAGTGCCCTTTCTCAAGGGATCATACCCACTAATTACTTCCAACTACTGAATCAACTGAAAGTTTACTCTCCCAAAATCCAGAGCCTTGACCTCCCTCTTCATATCATTGCTATTGTTACCTCAGCACTGAGCCCCCAGGCCAGGCACCCTTCAGGCTCCACCATAATCTTCACTGACCAAATTCTGATCTCAAATGCAAAGTCAGTGATTAGTTCTCATGTATCTAAGATGATCTGGGCTTACTTTCTTAATAAAGCTTGTGTGATCAGATATTCCCTAATTTACCCCACACTGGGGTGAGGCAGATGAGCACAGTTACAAAGGTCCCTTTCCAGTTACTGACAGACAGCTGCTTTTCCAGTTGTCAGATGAAATGAAAAACCAAGTTCTTGGCCCACTTTTAGTTCACCCCCTGCTCTTGCCTGGCCTTCCTGCAATTCCCACCCAGGAATGACCTAGTACCATTATCTGCCTCCTTTCCTTCACACAAGAGATTCAGGGTCCTGCCTGCCCATCCCTGCCCACTCTGCTGGGCAGAAACTGAGATCAGGTTTATCAGTAGCTATTGGTCTGATTTAATTTCTATTCTGGAGGGAGCTGCAGAGAGTTCAGCACCTGAGCCATCCTGGGGATTGCTCACATTATGATCTGTATTTGCTTTGCTGCTGTAGGTTCTGAGGAACTGGGACCTGCAGTGTGCTTACCAATCTCCATCTTCACCTCCAGCCTCCCCGGCCTCAGCAGGGCCTCATCAATCAGGTCAGGTCTGTTGGTCATTCCTAAAGTCAAAGTTAAAAACAAAACTGTTATCTGAGCTTCCTGCGTGGGTTCCAGCCCCTGGTACAGCCCATAGAGCTAGGGAGATACTCAGAGTCCCAAAAAGACAGACACTCATCTTCTGGAATGCTGGGAAATGCCCTGAGGGACAGTCAGGGCACCAGGGATCAAAGCTGTGCTTGTGGCTGTATACGCCTGTCCTCCTGGAGCACCTGCAGGGCTCCTGCAGCAGGACAAGCACAGCTGGAGCAGCCCCACTCCCCCACAGGCTGATACATCAATTCCATCAATCCTTGCAGGTTTCCCTAAACTATGAAACCCTCCTTATCAAAAACTAAAGAAGGGAATTGCTGAAAGCAGCAATATCTGCCAAGCACAGCAGCACCTCCCTTTAAACCTGCTGCTGATGCTGCTCCAGCAGCCATGGCCCCTCAGCAGACTGCAGTGAGCAAACAGCAGAGTTCCCCCAGCCCCCAGGACAGACAGGCAGCCCCACGTACCAATGACCAGGATGTTGTTGAGCTGCTCCACACCATCGATTTTGGACAGCAGCTGGTTCACCACGGTGTCATGCACGCCAGTGCTGCCAGCCATGCTGCCCCTCTGCTTGCAGATGGCATCTATCTCATCAAAAATGATGATGTGCACCCCACTGTTGGCTCCAAGCTGTGGGAGAGAGGAGCTGTCAGGAATGTCAGCAGTCTGATTGCTGAGAGCAATCCAAAATCAACAGCACCTTGCACCAAGCTCAGCCACACAGACACAGCACTGCAACTCCCTGTGTGCTCAGTACCATGTGTGTGTGTGTGCACCTCACCCCTTCCCAGGGGAACATCCTGCCCATCTCCACATCAGGGGCTCTCCCCAAACTCAGGACTTTGCAGCTACACAGGTTTCAAGGAAGAGCACGAGGCTGAGGCAGCCAGGCAAAGGCCAAAGATGGAACACACAGCTCAAAGGCTGCCAGCACTTGGTACCAGGGACAGGGACAAGGCTGGGCTGTGGAGGGAGGGATGCACCAGGGTGGGAACACCCCAGGCTGGACTGCAGTTAGTAAATACACAGCTTGCCAGAGAAGCTCTGTTGATAATATTTTGAAGGAACCCAGTCTCTCCGTGCAGCCAGACCCAGAACTGCCATTTCCAGGTTCACTTGGGGGTGAGGCAGTTGCAGCTGCTATGAGAACAGGATACTTTTTGTGACTGCACTATGAAGCTTTTCCCTTCAAATTCCACCTCTAAAACATCTTTTGTGGGCAGTGCAGACTGTGTTATCACTTGGTGAATGTGCTGGCCCTGGCAATCTGCCCCAGACACAAGCAGCACAATGCCAACCTTTTGGAGACCTTTTTAATCTCCCAGCTGTCATCAGGCCCAGCCCCTGAGCCAATATCGAGTGGTATTTTAACAGGTGTGTTATTGCCAAGGGAAAGCAGCTCCCAGAGATACTGCAACCAGCAGGGAGCAGGAGATTGCTCACGTGGGCCTGTATTACCACACAGAGCTGATTGACTGACTAATAAACCTCTTGCTGAAGAAACGAAATTATTTCAAGTCACCACCAAAATCTGTGTCTTGTGAGCTGAATAAAATTAAGGGATCATTTGCTAATGACTTCTGAGAAGACTTCCCTGTATTTAACTGTGACTAGCCTGACATTTGATTTTCTTTACCAGAAAATTTATCAAGATCAAGTGATCCACAGCAAAGAAAAATTACCATAGCACACATGAAAGGAATACTTACACCATGAAACTAAAGATTGGGGTTTTGAAAGCCAGCTAAAGCAATGGATTAAAAAACATCACTGGAAAACAACAGAATCTTTATCTCCACTTCCAGCTTCAAAGATCTCTAGTCTCAAGACATTATTCTCATCCATTAGTTTTCTGCTGAGAAAAATTAACCATGTATTGAGTGCTATAAAGTGCTATAACATATCAATATGCCTGCAACCTAAAAAACTGAAAAGCTTATGTGCCAGCTTAACTTAGTAAGAAAAATCCAAACAGATTCAATAACATCTCTCCCACAAAAAAAAAAAAAAAAAAAAAAAAAAAAACACAAAAAAAAAAAAGAGGGAAATTTGTGAGTTCTGAGTTTTAAGGACTTTTGGAGCAGGTGCAGAACATGAAAGCAAGCAGGGTGGGCACTGCTGTGTTACTCCCAAATAACTGTGCTGGAATCTCAGCACACTGTCCCTGTCTGCAGGGCTGGCTGGAGCCCAGCTGCCTTTCCAGCTCCCAAGACTGTTTTCACAACTGAGAGTGCACAACACCAATACTCACCAGCAATAACCACAACCCCAAGCCAAGCAGTGACTGTGCCTTTAATGAAGCAGCAATTTGCAGATTCCAGACCCTTTCCTGGGTCATTCCCAGCAGTGCCACTCCTGTGTGTCCTTACCCTCCTCTGCTCCTCCTCTGCATCAGCAAACAGCTTCCTGATGTTGGCCTCGGACTCCCCCACGTACTTGTTGAGGATTTCAGGCCCGTTGACCACCTTGGGCTCCCTGGCATTGAGCATCTTGCCGATCTGCCGCGCCATCAGCGTCTTCCCGCAGCCCGGGGGCCCGTACAGCAGGATCCCCTTCACGTGCTTGCAGCCTGCAAGGACAGCAGCAGGCTCAGGGAGGGGGCCACAGAGCACTGAGGGAGGCACTTCTCCAGGGAGCTGGCAGAGAGGGGCCCGAGCTCTGCTCGGTGCCTCTGCCCCAAAATTCAAACCCAAAATTCAAACACAGCTGGATCGGTGCCATCCCAGTGATGAGCCAAGGAAAAACAACCTCTAGAACAACTCAAGTGCTCTCCATCCACCAGGCACACCAAGCTGTAACTCCTGGTCAGGAACACACAGCACCAGAGAGCCCTTGGGAAAGGTGGGATAGCAATTCTCACCAAGAGGAGGTCCTGGGGATGCTGCTCATTCCCAGGCAGACAGAGGCTGCAAGTGCTTCTTTTTACATCCTGCACACCAAGCAAGGCAGACACGGGTCAGACACACTCAGATTCTTAAAAGAGAAAATGAGGAGTATCGTGTGGTAACACCAAACTTTTTACTCCTGTCCTGGGCTTTGGTGAGTCCCATATCACACATCCAGTTCTGGCTACAAGCTCATAGAGTAAATACTAAAAAAACTGAAAAAACCTTCCAAGAATCACCAGAACTATCAGCCCAAAAGCCTGTAATTAGAAAGACCAGAAATACTCTAATTTGTTCAAACAACAGGACTTTGGAGACTGTGAAAGAGAATTTAAATTCTCCCCTACAGGGAAAGAGAGGATGCAATTGCTGCAAGCGGAGGCTGGACACATCCCAGTCAGGAACAGGCACACGTGTCCCAGGTGTCACAGCTCCTGGGAGAGGCTGCAGCTGTGAACAAAAAGAGTTTTCCTGAAGGATTTGTGAATTGTGGATATACATCTTGTGAGCCCACACATTTTAACAATATGCTGAATATCCTTATGCCCAAACTTGCCTTTGTGTGTGCCCTGCCCACCCTGTGCCAGGAGAGGCTGTGGGACCAGCCCCTGTCCACAGCCAGCCTTGGTTTGCTCTTTTAACGAGACTCTCAGCACTCACAGCAGATCTGGCCAGGAGGAAAAGTAACTGCACAAGATTAAACCTTTGGCCTGGAAGCTGCTGCTGGAAAACCCTGCAGTAGGAGAGCAGAGATGCTGTACCAGCACCAGGGTCTGAACACTGAGCAGCAGGCTCAGGGAAAGCCTCAGAGGACAGAGGGGACATGGGTTAGTGGGGCCTCAGGAGTGCTGGGGAATGGTGGGACACAAACTTAGAGGGTTTTTTCTATTTTTTAATGAATATATGAAAATCTATTTTTTACTCCATTCTTGCGGATTGACTTCTTTAAGAATGTGACCCACCCAACAAGAGCCCTGCAGTGCTCAGGATGCACATTAAAAGCAAACCCAAAAAAAGGCAGCAAACTGATGGCCCAAGCTCAGACTGAGGGACTTGAGCCCAGTTTCTGCCAGGCCCAAGGAGCCTGAGCACATGGAGTTGTCTGTCACCCCCAGGATGATTTCCCTGCTGGCTTTTGGCTTCTCTCAGCTCCATGGTAACCCCACCCCATCCCACAGAGCCCTCAGGGCTGCTCAGACCTCAGGGCAATTCTTCCTGCAAAGGACAAACACTTATTACCTTCCCAACACTCTGCAGTGATTTCATTTACCCCTTAAGGTTATGGCAATCAAGAATTGATTTCAGTCTGAATAACTGCTCAGTAGAACTTAATTCCTGTAACCCCACACGCTCCCTTCCCTCTCTCTGGCTGTTCAGTCACTGCAGTGAAGTTCCAGGAGGACACTGCCACGAGGAGCAGCTGATCCCTCCCAAACCCCAGACAGCAGCAGTGCTGCACTGGGTAAGCCCAGCAATAAAGATGAGAGATCCTGCTGGGCTTCTCTGCAGATAAAAAATTCACTACAGAAATCAAGAGCTGTGGCTAAGAACTCATGAGTCAGCATTGAGGCATCTGTGAGCCAAAAGCATAAACAATATAAACTAGCAGTGAAGACAAACTTCACAGGGGAGGGAGTGAGGCACAGATAAATTAAAAGCTCTTCCTGTCAAATCCTTGTCATGAGGGCATTGTTACCGTGGTGGAACATGATCTCCTCTGCAACCAAACAGCACCAGGCAGGATGGTGCTGACAAGTGATCTCTGCAGGGAAATCCCAGCACAGCGCTGCTCCAACAGCTCCTGGGCCCCAGCATGAGGCCACCAAGGGGCCACAGAGGCCACCAAGGGGCTACAGAGGCCACCAAGGGGCCCTGGCAGGTCAGGGCTCTGTTCCCAGCCCAGCAAGGCAGGGCTGTGGCACTGCAGGGAGTGGCTGTGCCAGAATGCTCACAACACCAACACCAACAGTCTGGGCCTGTTCTGTTCTTCTGTTTTTTGTTCTAAATCCTATGAGAAGTGTCTGAGGCAGCTGTGGGGGCTCAGCCTGGAGAAAAGGAGGCTCAGGGGGAACCTTGTGGCTCTGCACAGCTCCCTGACAGGAGGGGCAGGGAGGGGGGGTCGGGCTCTGCTCCAGGGAACAGGGACAGGAGCAGAGGGAACGGCCTCAGGCTGGGCCAGGGCAGGCTCAGGGTGGATGTTGGGGGAAATTTCTTCATCCCCATTCCTGCTGTGGAGGCCAGTCCATGGTGGGGTCAGCAGGAGCTGCTCTGCAGCACTGGAAGGTTCTGGGGAGGTTCCTCAGGCTCCTCTCCCTGGTGCTGCAGGTTGGCAGCTCAGGACATTTGTGCTTTTAGGGGAGACAGAAACCAAATCCTGTGTGTGAACTCAGCTGAATTTCCTGAATGTGTTCTCAGTCAGTGTGGAATTGGGTTTTAATTTTCATTTTCCCTGAGTAGCTCACAACTCTGCTCTACCACTGTCATTGCTATCAGCCAGGTAATTACAGGCCCATCATGGAAAAACAACATTCCAAATCCAGTTTAATATTAATCTGTGTCAGATTTCCAGTGACAGCAGGGAATATTGATGTCATTATCCCCTTGCAGCAATACAGAGCTGGAAAGCAACAGGCAGACGTTGTCTTTAGAGGAAAAAAAATGTAACCAGCTCTATAAAATATCCAGTCTTGCACATCAGGAGGAATTTCTTCCTGGAAAGGATGCTCAGGCCGTGGCAGGGGCTGCCCAGGGAGGTTTGGGGTGCCCATCCCTGGAGGTGTCCAAGGAAGGCCTGGAGGTGGCACTGAGTGCTCTGGGCTGGGGACAAGGTGGGGATCAGGCACAGCTTGGATACGATGGTCTGGGATGGCTTTTCCAACCTTAAAGACTGTGCAGCTCTGGGATTCTGTTGCCACTGCTATTTTTATAGATTTTCTCTAAATCTGCTGCCTGCTGGCTGTCACATTCCCTTCCTCACATTTTCCTTTCACCGACGAATTTAAACGAATGAACCAAACTTTGATGGACATGCTTTAAATGCTGGGATTTGAAGGAAATAATTCATAGTTCATCTCTGAGAAAAATAAAGGAGCTGGAGTGGAAATTGCTGGAACTGCCCTGTTTCCCCCCCCCAAAGACTTCTGTCTTAGCTGAGCCCCAGCCACTTCGGCCAAGGGCAATTTTGGGGTGTGGGCTCAGCTGAAGGCAGTTCCTCTTCCCATCATCCATCCATGGATCCATCCATCCATCCATCCATCCATCCATCATCCATCCATCATCCATCATCCATCCATCATCCATCCATCCATCATCCATCCATCATCCAT
>JANRGV010000054.1:3761659-3797890 GCA_024734035.1 Alethe castanea
CAGCTGCTCTGGGCACCTGTGCCAGGGCCTGCCCACCCTCACAGGGAACAATTCCTGCCCAATACCCAATCCTAGCAAACAACAAGTGTGCATTTTGCTGCTCTGTTCCACAAGCTCTTCTAAGAGGTACTTCAAGCTCAGACAGATAATGAATGAGCACCAAGAGTTCAGGAAGTACAGCAAACAGCAGATCTGTGTGAGCTCAAGCAGGCTCTTTAATCCTGGTCTAAACACATCTGGAATCAATATTTCAATTCCAAGGGCAGCAAAACAAACAAACAGGAACATGCCTCTGGGTAACCTGCCAGGGACAGCCCAGCAGCACTTGGGACACAGAGCACCTACAGCCCTGCAGGGAGCAGCAATCCACAATTCCCCTGTGTTTATTATCCCAGTGCTGCACTCCAGCTTTCAGGTCAGACCCCTCAGCCAGGGCTGCTCCTGCTCCCACAGAGCTTGGCCTACACTCCCCCCTTCTGGCTGCACCTCAGCACAGGAAAGTTCTTGCAGATTGGATTAAAACCTCTTCCACTGGCTTCATAACACAATTTTATGCTAAACAGAACAAATAGAATTGGCTTTTTAAAAAATTATTACAATTCTTCTCTATTGAAATAATGCAGGCCCTTTACTGAAGGCAGGGCTCAGTGACACTCATTTCACTTTCATCTCCTCTCTCACAATTTAATTATTCAGAACTTTACAATTCCCCAGAGACCAACAAAGCACATTAAGCAGCTCTGCTTCAGATCAATGAGGAGATTAAATGAAGTACCAATTTGACAGAAGTAAATTGAGGCACAAGCAGCTCTTTTGTCTTGGCTGCAGACAATAAAACAGCATCCTGGGGAAGGGTCCCTATTCCCAACCCAGCAGCACTCCCACAGGACCACTCCTCACAGCCCCTGTGCCAGGAGGGAGATCCCAGGCCATTATATGGCTCTGAATATTCACCAGGTACAATCCCCTGCTGTTGTAACTCAGAGAACAGGGTTATTTCACACTCCCCCAGCTGTCCTGGCAGCAGAGTGAAAACTGAATGTGTGTAATGCCACAGTCACAGGTGGGAACTCACTGCCCTGCCCCTGCAGGTTTCATCTGCTGCTATTAACAGCTGTACCCTCGTTAGCATGCTTAATTACAGCCAACTACAACCCAGCCTCCAGAGCTGTGCTAGGGGTTCAGCACAGGCTGAGTGATCAGATCAAAACTCTGGCGAGGTGCAAGGTGTGGTTACACAACAGCCTCACACCTTCCCACAGTCTGGGGAGCAGCTACAGGACACGAAGTCCCAGCCCCAAATGGGGGCAGCATCAAACCTCAGCCCCTGCCACAAGCTCCTGCAGCACTGGGTGAGCTGAATTCTCCTTCCCTAGGTGGCTGCTACCCTCAGATGGTTTATTCCTGTAGCAAGTACTCACAGCACTGAGCACTTCCAGCCAAGTTTGAAGCCTACTGCAGAAATAAACCTCATGGCTCCCTGAGCCCCCTCCCAGCAGCTGCCCCTGCCACTGTGCAACAGCAGCAGCAAAAAAGGAGTGTCCTTAGCTCACAGACTCTGGGAGGAACAAAACAGGCAAGAAAAACAAGAAAAAATTAAAATAAAAGTGTCTGGCCTTGAATTACAGCCAGAGCCACACCACCAGCAAGGGAGGGATCTGCAGCTGCAGCTTGGAAAGAGCCACCCACCTCACACCACAGGTAAGCAAAGGAGCAGCCAAAGGACCAGCAGGTGTCCCAGGAACTCCCCACAGTGCCAGGCACACAGAGCCACTGCAGGGCCAGGTCCCCTCACTCAAACTGGTGACTCCAGGGGAACACACCAGATCCAGCCCAACCCCTACACCAGGCTCTTTCCAAAGGAATGTGTGGAAGACACACCCATTATCCCCCCATTTCTTTGGTGGCCACGTGTGATATTGTGCACAGGGATTTGTTTTGTTGAGGTTTTAGAAATGTCTCTTTAAATCACAGTTCCCAGTGGTGTGAATGAACTGATGGAAGCAGTTACACACACAGAGCCCCTTGGGCTGTTCTGCAGCTCCCATGGCCTGCCAAAGAGCAGGACTTGGACATTTTGACTACACATTGAAAAAAGCTCTCAATTTCCTAATCCCTTATCTTTTAATTAAATTTAATGGGAGAGCTGTTGAATTGTTGCTGTCCCTGAAAACATTACTCTCTGATGTTTGAAGAGTTAAAATATTTCAAACAGCTGCTGTCTGCTGGATCTACTGATCCATTTGACCTTGCTAAACTAAGCCTAGGAGTGAAGACAAAAAACAACCTTGAGGCAATGAAGTCTCCCAGGCCCAAAAAGCAGCAGATCTCAAGTATTATTTCTCTGGGTGCAGGAACTCACCAATGAGATTGAGAGAGGAGTTCTCAGCTTTCTCAAAGGCAACTTGACTGTTTCCAAAAACCAAACCAACCTCAATCTGCAAAGGGAAGGGAAAGAAATAATTACATTAATTACCATTAGATTCAGCTTCAGATTGCTCCTCTGGTAGCTCCAAGCACATCTCAGAAGGCAGGAAAAAGCAGCAAGAGCTCCACTTCAAAAGTCACTGGGAAGAATGAAAAATACCAACCCCTCCTCTAAAACAAACACCACTGAATGGAGAAGCTCACCAGGTACAACAACCTGGCTTTTAAAAGTTACTGGTTTAGTTCAAACCAAACTATTTCATTTCAGCAAGATCTAGCAAGTAAAGGAGAAAATAAAATCATGCCCTTTCTACAGAAGGAAAAATCAAAACTGGACATATCTGGAAGACAAAAAAAAAAAACTCAGAGGCTGTTTCCATGAATTAGTACAAAAAGATCAAAAGGCTATTCCTTGAATCCTCCCCAGCTCTGCAGTTTAGTGGAGACTGCACTGAACTGACACAATGAATGCTCTGTCTCCTCTGACACAGCCAGATCACCCAGATGTGACTTCTCCAAAGGCAGGTCACCTGAACTGCTCCTGGTGGCATGACCTGGTCAGGACCTGCAGCTCTGCAGTGCCCAAGGAATGGACAGGAGTTCCTGGGAGCTCACCTTCTGCTTTTTGCCTGTTCCAGACTCCCCTTTGAGAATGCTGGGATCCATGGCTTCCATGTCCTTCACCAACAGCCCAAACAGCTTGTCATTAAAGCTGAACACCAGCTGTGGAAAGAGAAAACAATTCTCATTAAAAAAAGCTAAAAAGGATTCTGACAAGACTAGTAAGATTTGAAGGGAAAGAGGCCTGAAGACTAAGTTAAGCACCCAGCAACTCCCCTGGAGATTTTTCCCTGTAAAGCTCTGGAGTGCTGACCATGTGCTTTCCCTGCCCCAATGTAAGAGTAACAGACCCAAAGTTGCAGAGCATGAAGTCAGCTGGAGAAACTCAAAGAAAAATTCTCCTTCCAAGAAAATCATCTATTTCCCTCCCCTTCTCCCCAGCTCAATGCTCTGTATCATATGATGACATCTTCCACTCACTTCAATAATTGGTGCTAGTCATGGAGAACAATTTAGCTCAAAACTTTCAGATCTTTTACATTTCAGCTTGACAAGGACATTTCAGGAATAGTGCTAATGAGAGACAGAATGAATGTAACAAGAAGTAGGGTCCATCCCACAGAAAACCAGGCTGGGTCTGCACAATTCCTTTCCTTGAGTCTGGATTTCCAACTGGCTTAAAAGTCAGACCCTGCAAGGTGTAAATACTATGAGAGACCAACCTGGACCTGTTTTAACAATGAGGCAAAGCAGAGGCTATCACAGTGCTTTGCAGGGCCTGAAGCCCATCTGCTGCAGACCTCTGCAGGCTCAGTTACAGGGATATCAGCTTTCCAAGGTCCCCAAGGAAAACACTTCATCCCTCTTTCACTGCTTATGTCCACAGAGCAGCAATAAATCATGGAATCCCAGAATAGCTCGGGCTGGAAAGGACCCTAAAGCTCATCCAGTTCCACCCCTGCCATGGCAGGGACACCATCCACCACAACAGGCTGCTCCAAGCCTGTCCAGCCTGGCCTTGGACACTTCCAGAACAATAAAATACACAGCACTTGGGAGGTGCCACTGAGAATGAATTAAACCTCATGTTTGTCTTGGTCTTAAAGAGATGGAGGCAAATGTCACTTCCCAAAAGATTCCAGGAGTTGAGGATTCCACGCTCACATCCAACCAGGCCACAACACAGAGAGACCCAAGCTCTCCCAAGCCCAAGCCTTGGGATTTTCCTCACAGATTTAGGACAGAAGACATTCTAAACCCCTCTGCCCATGCTCTCAGTGAAAGTCACAATGGTTTTACTTTTCATAATGACATCCTTTGTTGGATCCCAAAAACCTGGGATTTTTGAGCTTTCTGTGCTTTTTGGCACTGACCCCCTGGAGAACACTGCTTTTGACCTGAGGCCTTGGAGAAGGCTTCTAAATTTGAGTGATGGAGTTAAAATCATGGGTGAGTAGTTAAATAAAAGTGTGTGATTTCACATGGTGAAGGGTTTTTAATTTGAGGGGTTTATAATATAAAAATAAGTATGGGACAAGATGGAGGATTTGGGGTGTTTTTTCTTTCAGTCTTCTTCCTTCTTCATGATTCCAGGTAGTAGTTTCTGGTTGGACAGTTAGTTCCACACTGAGGGTCACAGGAGTTTGGTTATTGGGTCAAAAGTATAAATAATACAGGTGTTATTTCTCTATTGGACTGTTTAGCTTTAAAAGACCTTGTACCTAGCCAAATTCACCTCCATTTTGCTTGCTTTTAGCTGGTAGCTAGAAGTGTTGCAGAACTCTCTGTACCTTAGATGAGATTTAATAAACAACCGAGCCCAAACACGAGAAATTTGTCTCCTGGCTCTGCAGACAAGCCACTAATTAAGTGGTGCAGATTACAATCTTCCACACAAGGAAAAACTCCTGCCCCTCAGCCAGCCTTTGCAGAGCTCTTGGCACCCTCAGAAGGCTGCAGGTGGTGTTTTAGGCCAGTGCAGCCCCAAGGCCAGAGCCCAGCCCACCTGCTGGCCCACAGAGAAGGCCTGGCTGTTGAAGTGCTGGATGAACTCTGCAGCCATCTTGTCTGTGTCGTAGGGGTTGGAGTCAATGTTCTTCTTCTGCAGGAAGTCGATCTCGATGGTCATGGTGCCAATGCACTGCTTGGTCTTGTCGAAAGTGTACAAGGAAACTGTGAGAAAAACCAAGAAACAGCACATTTAAAGACAGCAAGGTCCTCCCAGTGTATTCAACATGTTTGGCAATACACATCCTTCCCTTGAGAATTTCACTTGGTAAAACTGAATATGATATTTCTGATAGAGACCCTTATGTCTCTTAACCCATGTTCAAATACAATGTCAAAAACACAGTAAAGTTTCACTGAAAATCCCTGCATTGCTCTAAAAATTCTTAATAAACCTTTAAAACAGCTCCAACAGCACACAGACTTTGGGGGATGAGGACAATGAAAGCAAATCCAGACGTGCTATGGTCCCACATGGCTGTATCTCCACCCAAGGGTTTGGACACTTCTCCAGGAAGCCCAAAAGCAGCTTTAAGGGCAGTCTTGCCCAAAGGCAGTGACAAGAGGCCATCACTTGTTTTCTGTGGCAACAGGTTGCAGAGCTTTTCTCCAGATGAGGCAGTAGAAAGTGAATTACTGCAGATTCAAATGCAGCAATCTAGTCTGTCAGCCCAAAACAAAGCTGTCCTTCATCCCTGACACTGAGCAAACAGCCCTACCCCAGAGGTGCCCTTGGGCCCACCTTGACATTTCCAGGTTTCCTTCAGTAATGCAGAAAGCCAAGGGGCAGGGAAGGCACTGCACAGTCACTGCCAGCCTGATCCCACAGGTACAGCACATGGGAATCAAGAGGCCACTCAGGGTGGAAAGAGGGAAAGAGGATGGAAAGGAAAGAGCAGCACAATCCACAACTCCAGGGACAAGGCTCAGCATGGCAGATCCTTGGGCAGGACCTCACCAACAGGCAGACCCAGCAACCCAGAAACCAGGCTGCAGCAGAAGCCAATGATTCTCCAGAAGACTGAGGAACATTACAGGTTTGCTTTGAGTCTGGAGAACAAAGTCTCCTCTGCTACAGCAGTCATGGCTCAGGATGAAGCAGGAGAAGGGGAATGTGGGAAAGGTGCTTCATTCCATCTGTGATTTCCTGACCTTGGCAGCAGAATGGCTCCAGAACAAACCTGCAGATGCTGAGCTGTGATGGCAAAACAAGCCCCCAGCACAGGCTGCTCCAGGACTTGTTCACGTGAAGGGAACAAGGAGAGCCTGTCTCCTGCTGAAGGTGTTACCAGAAGCCACAGCACACACACCAAACATCCCTCCTGGGATGGGCCACCTTGGGAAGGGCTGCCAAAGACAGACCTTCCAGGAAACAGGGATAAAGATGAAAACACTACACTGTTCTGTGATCTACTGCACTGAGTTCTTTCCAAAGGGATTGCCCCTTTAGTCCTGCAAGCAAACACCTCTCACCTCACAGGTCACCTGTGAGCAGTTTCCTTTTCCTTGCTGAACCTCATGGCTTTGTCAAATAACTGCTTCTGGAACATCAGCTCCTGGATTTGGTCACAACACGGGCCTGAGGTGTCAGCTGCACACGAGCAGCTCTCACATCCAGGACTGAGTGCTGGGGGTGCACTGAGGGAACCCCCAGCAAGGGGCTGGAGCCACTCAGCAGAATCCAGCACCAGCTCCAAGAGGCTGGAATGTCCCAGAGAGGCTGGGAATGCAGCAGGGACCTCCTGGCTCTGGGAAGGCAGCAGGAAGCTCCCTGGGGTGGGAAGGCCCTGGCTCCAGCTGGGATCTCTGCTGGGAGCACGGGAGCTGGTGCAGCTGAGTGCAGGAAGGCAGGACAGACACATCCACTCAGGGCACTCTGCCTTCCCCCAGAAAACCACTCACCTGGAAAACCTCTCCTGTATCATCAGGGGCTCAGCAGGACTCACATCACTGCATTTACACTGACATGTAAAACACAGCTTCCACATGATCAGGGGACCAGGACAAAGCACGAGCCCTGGGAAATCACTGCTCTGTGAACACTTCTCCCCACCTGCAGAATGCCTTCACAAATCCCTTCCACCCAGCACAGTCAGGTGACAGTTAGTCACTCTGCACAGAGTCACTGCATTATTTTTGTTAACACAGACTCCCACGTAGCTGGAAGGTTTACAGCAAAGCCCAGGACAAGGACAGTCACAAACTGCTCTAAGAGCTGATCACACAGAATAGCAGTGCTTCTTTCCCCAAAAGACCTGAGTACTGAAAAGCACTGATCTGTGAGTTGGCACATGATCAGCAGCCAAACAAGGGTGAGAAACAAATAAATTCATGAGTCCTCCCCTGTTACAGGTCCTTCTTCAGTTAAAACAAGACCAGCTAGCAAAAAAATCACAGATGAACAGAATCAACAAGGTTGGAAAAGGCCTCCAAGATCACCAAGTCCAAGCATCAGCCCAGCACCAGCACCATGGTCACCACTAAATCACGTCCTCAAGTGCCACATCCACCAGTTCTTCAAACATTTCCAGGGATGGTGACACCACCACTGTCCTGGGCAGCCTGTTCCAAGGCTTTACAACCCATTCTGTGAAGAAATTCTCCCTAATATCCAACCCACACATCCTCTGGCACAACTTGAGGCTGTTTCCTTTCATCCTGTCCCTTTTTCCCTGGGAGAAGAGACCAAGCTCCTTCCAGGTCATTGGATGGAGCAGGAAAGTGTCCCCCAGCCTCCTTTTCCAGGTTAAAATCCTGGCTTTGAAGCAAAGTCTGAGAGACATCCAGAGAGGCAGAGACACCCACTCCAGCCTGTCCCTACAAACACATCTGAGGACTTCACAGCCTTCACATGCAAGGACTGATCCGTGCTCATGGACCTGCTGAGAGCAGAGGAGCTGGGAAAACAAACAGCCAGGAGGGATCTTCCCCAGGAGCACCTCCCACCCACAGCCACAGCACTCCTGAGGCTCAGCCCTCCTCATGCTGACTGCAGCCATCAGCTCTGCTCACAGCCCCAAAGGAGGGAATTCCTGGAGCCACTGCGAGCTACTCCAGAGGCAAAGCAGTGCACAGTGGGCTCCAGTGCAGGGAGCAGCATCCCAGCAAGGGAGACATGAGCTGCCCTCCCCAGGAGCACAGAGCTGACTCCTGATGGCCCAAAGAACAAATGTGACCCATTACCTGGACCTGCTGTAGCAAAGGACATGGAGACTGTACCAGGCTGCTGCCAGGAGTCAGGTCAGCACTCCAGCAGCTACAGACAGCTCCAACAGCTGCACTGTACCTGACAGTGATCCAAAGCAGAGGGAACAGTGACACACAGCACAGAGTGACAGAAGAGCTAATTGGTCTCCTCCAAACATTCACTAAGGCTTGGAAGGCTCCAGGAAGACTTGAAAGAGGAATAGAAATTCACCTCAGCCCTTCACCTTGCTGCAGAACATTACTGGTGCAAACATCAGTGCTGCCCCCAAAGCTCAGCACTGCAGGGCACACTGCTGCTCCTGGCACTACAGCACCCCCATTCATTCCAATGCTGGTGCCAAGAAATCCCCCAAGGACAAGAGCTGTCCTCTGCTAGTGGGAGCGCTCTCCAGAGACCCAGAACAGGCTATCCAGGACATGTTCAATGCTCATATCTGCATGTGGACACTGATGTCCCACAGAGCCAGGCTGAGATACCAGCAGGTGTCTGGAGAAAGTGCCAAAACAGCTCCCCAGGTCTGGAAAACATTAATTGCACAAAAGCTGCAGAGAGGAGAGCAGCTCCTTCACTAACAAGGGCATCACATCACCCAGAGAAGGACTGGAGCTCTGAGAGTTCCCAATTCAGTTTCCCTTCAGGATGGAAACCTGAATTCAGCTTTATGAACATGTGCAATTGCTCTGCTGACTGACTCACCATCGATCTCCTGCCCAATGGAAAGGCCGGCCCATTTTCTCTGCAAAACAAGACAAAAACATCAGAACAGCCACCCTGCAGAACAAACCCCTGTCCCTCAACCCAAAATATGCATCAATGCCGTGAAAATGATATACAGGACAATAAAACAGACTGGTGCTTCCCAAAGGAGCAGCACCAGCACCTCTCCCAGTGGGAATACAAATGTTCAGCACAGCAGTTACATCAGGACATTTCTACCTTCCTCAAGTGCCACACTGGTCTTAGTTTTGAGCTCTGAGGCAGATGCCCTGTGCAGAGGCTCCTTCTCCAGCCCCAGCTTAATAATCTCAGCAGTGAGAGGGTTGCTGGTCCAGAATAAACCCCTGTCCTGCAGAACACCTGCCCTCTCAAAGGCAGCCTCCTCACCCAGAGGAGCAGGATCCCCAGGAGAATTTTCAGCAGCAGAAAAAAGGGGCAGAATAGAATATCCCAAAGACCCCCAAATTAACAGCAAACAAGTCAAAAGCATTGAATAATCTCTCCAAATAATTCTATCTTGTGACCTCAGAAGGTTGTTCTGTCCAATCTCCTCCAGGTTACTGGTCTCCCCACCATCCTGGAGGCAGAAGTTGTGATGTTGGACAGGGCTTTTTGTCCTTCTGCTCATTTCCTACCAAAGCCCAGGTTCTGAGCACTCCACAGGTGCCAGAATGGCTGTCACACACCCCATGAGCATTATAAAAGCTTGTTCTAATGTACTCCAGGGTACAATATTACCTGAAGCAAGAGAACCAGTAAGAATGAAACTGTTCAAATCCTTTAGGTCCCTTGGAAATTCCTTTAGAAAGATGTGTGCTGCACGGAACTGCAGAAGTGGGAAATGGTTCACGAATTACGTGACACAAAAAAATCTATAACCTTTACAATTCCGACAGTTCTGGCTTGAATATTGCAAAAATGGGGTTTTCAATACTTAAAGTGAGCTTAAATCTTCTTAAGGGGACAGACTTTTTAGTAGGGACTGTAGCAAAAGAAAAAGGGGAAGTGGCTAAAAGAGGGTGAATTCAGACATTTCATACGGTGAAAATGGTAAAACCTTGGCCCAGGTTGCCCAGCAAGGGTCCAGGGAACATTCAAGGGAAATGCCCCTGTTCAGACAGCCTTTAAAGGCCCCTTCCAACCCAAAGAGCCCTACAGCCCTGTCACTCAAGCATTCCCCTCCCAGAAGCTGCAGCACTCCCTGCACAGCCCCTTCTCCAAGGGGAGCACCATCACCCCTCAGCAGATGGGCTCTCCTGGCTCCACAACAACAACTGCAACAGAAAAAATCAAACACAGACCTGAGTGCACTGACTTGAGCAACACAAACATCTCCTGCTGGGCACTGCTGGGCATCACAAACAACAGCTAGATAACATCCCCCACCCACTCATTCAGACACACCCAGCTCCAGCAGCACATCAAAAGCAAAATGTCATCTGAGGGCTTGTGCCAAGATGTGCTGAGTTAAAAACTCTGTGTTTACAGCACAGAGACTGGGCTTTGGAGCAGTCAGTGGCAGGGAGATATGAAACCACAGAGACAATGATTGCTGCAGGTTCATGGGATGAGACTCAGGGTGAGCAGCAAAAAGCTACAAGCTTTCGATCAGAAGTTAATTATACTCATTATTTATTCTAACCATCATTTAACATCTGATGATGACTTAATTAAGAAAGAGGAGACAAAGGGGTTTGGGGTTTTTTTTATGCATTTCATTGTAGTTTTCATCTAAAAACACTAGCAATGACTGAATGTAGTCAATAAAACTTCCAGCAGGTCTTAAAAATGAAAAACACAGCAAAGAAACCCTTTAAAGTCAAAGGAAAACAGGGAACAATAAAGATTCAAAAGGAAGGGCAAATACTGCTTAGGCTTTTCTTTTTCAAATAGTTTACTTCTAGTGGCTTTTTAAAAGGTTAAATGACACCTTTTCCAGTATCTTTACCCCACCACACACTAAAAATATATCAAAGCAATATAAGCACAGTCACTTCAGTTGCAGTAAAAGTCTCCTTGAATTTTTGCTGGCAGAAACCAAATTTGCAGCGTGCATTTATTCCAATTAGAGAACTTATCTTCAATCCTGATCCCAAAAGAGATTTTGCTTATCCTGTAGCAGAGCAGAAGGTCCAAGCATCCCATACCTGGGGTAAGCTGAAGGCGATGCTGCCAGGGACAACTGAGGGGTGGGTTCTCAGTGTGAAGATGTATTTGTGGTTGGGAGAGGTCTTCACCACAACATGTCTGCAAAAGAGATCAGTATTTTACTTTGATGTGTACCAGGAGGGTTTTGCATTGCTCACAGGGTTGTGAGAGCTCAAAAGAAACACCCAGCTTATCTCTGGGTGACACACAGCAGGGTGACAGAGCCCACCACCCTCACGGCTACAATGTGATCCCAAAGCCAACTGCAACACTTTGCACCAAAAATTAGTATTTCTATCCCCCAAGTAGCCCTTTACTTAAGGTTTGCACTGTACAAATGAGAGAGAAGCAAACCACAACCACAGCCACAACCACAAACACTGTGGCTGCCACAGCTAAAAATCAACACCAGTTTCACATCTGAAGCATTAACACCAAATTAATATCAATATTTTACTCCCATCCAAACACTATCCCCAGGTGTGATGCCAACAAAAAGTAGATGCAAAGCTCGTACAGGGATCTGAGTGTGTTGTTTAGAAGTTTGATAGTAGAAAAAAATGGGGGGAATTTCTGTACAAAAAATCACCCAGGCCCTGGGGCTGCTCCTCCTGGCACAAGTGACAGCTGATCCTGAACTCAGACAGCATCTGTGTGCCTGGAAAAACAGCATCAGTGCTGGAAAGGACCAGGGGTGCTGATCCCCAGCAGCTGAAAGGAGCTGATGTGTGCCCAGCTGGGCAAAGAGGCCGAGGGCAGCTGGCCTGTACCAGGAACAGTGGCCAGCAGGGACTGTCCCTGTGAGGCCACACCTCCAGAGTGCTCCATCAGCTCTGGCTCCTCACTGCAGGGAAGAGGGGCTGGAACGTGTCCAGGGAAGGGAATGGAGATGGGGAAGGGTCTGGAGCACCAGGAGTGCCTGAGGGAGCTGGGGGGGCTCAGCCTGAACCCCCTCACTCTCCACAACTCCCTGACAGGAGGGAGGAGCCAGCATGGGAGATCTTGGCCTCTGCACCCAGGGAAAAAGGGTCAGGATGAGAGAAAACAGCCTCAAGATGTGCCAGGGGAGGCCTGGAGCGAACACAGCAGGGACTGCCCAGGGAGGTTTGGAGTCCCCATCCCTGGCTTGGAGGTGTCCAAGGAATGCCTGGACGTGGCACTCTGGACAAGGTGGGCATTGGGCACAGATCAGAGTCCATGATCTGGGAGGCCTTTAGGCCTTTTTCTCAATGATTCTATGATTCCAGTTATAAAACCAGAGCAATACCAGCAGTCAGGAGCAGACACAGCAGCAGCCATGACATGTGCCTGTCTGTCACACTCGGAATTGAAGCTGTCAGCAACAAAGATACTCAAAAGCTGCTTCTAGCTTTCCTCAGACTATGCCTGATAGCTCTTATCATGTGATAGGCAGACAGCTTGCTGGCATGAGAAAACAAAACCAAAGAGGCTGGGATTTGTGGGGTCTGGCAGCAAGTGATGCTGGAATCAGGGCTCCCCTCATCCTCCTCTCACAGCTGCTGGCACTGTGGGCACCCTTGGGGTACACAAGGCCCAGCTCCATGGGATTTTACCCCTCACCAACCACACAGTCAGGAAGGGCAGGATGAGCTGTCCACATGCTGGCCCTCCTCCCTCCCTGCAGCCCATGTTTTCCATGCACATATGCTCCCTGCACTTCCATCTGCACATGCCCAGCCAATGCAGCACCATCCAAGTGAGGATCTGCACTGGCTCCATCCTGTGTGAGGAACAGCTCCAGGCACACGACAGGAAGGAACATATGGCCCTGAGAGACAAGAGGAAATGGAGCCCAAACTGGGAGCCATGGCAGCCCAAACCAGGAGCCACAGCCAGCTGTCACCTACCTCCCCAGGCACTGCTGCCACTGGGTGGCCTGGCAGGGTCAGAAGCATTTTCAACACACCAAAGTGACAACAGAGCTCCCAGCTCGGGCAGACACTGAGGCCTCACTGGTTCTGACCCAAAACCACCCATCAGCTGCCAGGACACCCTTCCCTTGCCCCAGGCAAAAATCCAGGAACCTGGTGTAGGTGGTGAAGCTCCATACAAATGTTACACAGGAGAACAAGGCATTTATTGGTGCTGCATGGCAGCCAGGGAAGATTTATGAAGATTGGAAGACAGCAGGTGTCACTCCTGCCTTCATGCAGGAGGATCCAAGGAATTACAGGCTGCTCAGCCTCACCTTACTCCCTAGGGAAGTGATGGAGCAACTAATCCAGGAAGCCAAACATATGAAAGCACAAGAAAGTGACTGGCAGTCACTCTGAGCATGGATTTAGGAGTGGCCAGCATGGATTTACGAAGGAAAATCCATTCTGACCAGCACATCAGCCTTCTCCAATGAAATGGTGAGCTCTGGGGCTGAAGGGAGAGCTGCATTTATCCCAGCATCAGCAAACTTGGTCTGGCACAACCACCCTCAGACACTGCTGAAAGACAGACTGGGCAGGGAGGGGGCTGGAGGCTGAACTGCTGCACTTGGGGCTGTGGCCAACAGCACCAAATCCAGCTGCAGGTCACTGGGATGGGCAAATCCAGCTGTAGATCACTGGCATGGGCAAATCCAGCTGTGCAGGTCACAGGGATGGGCAAATCCAGCTGTAGATCACTGGGATGGGCAAATCCAGCTGTAGATCACTGGCATGGGCAAATCCAGCTGTGCAGGTCACGGGGATGGGCAAATCCAGCTGTGCTGGTCACTGGGATGGGCAAATCCAGCTGCAGGTCACTGGGATGTGCAAATCCCACTGCAGGTCACTGGGATGGGCAAATCCAGCTGCAGGTCACTGGGATCTGCCAATCCAGCTGCAGGTCACTGGGATGTGCAAATCCCACTTTAGGTCCCTGGGATCTGCAAATCCAGCTGCAGGAAGTCACTGGGATGTGCAAGTCCCAGTGCAGGAGGTCACCCCAGGAGTCCATATGGGGCTAAAACTATTTAACCCCTTCAGTCCTGTGCAGCTGAAGGGACAGAGCTCCTCAGCCTGCCCACAGGGGACACACCTGGCTGTGCTGCTGCTCAGAGGGACCTCAACAGATCCCAGTCAAGCTCAGTAAGGGAAAGTGCAAAGTCTTCTACCCAGGGGGAACAACCCCATGCACCAGTGCAGGCTGGGGGCCAAGAAGCCCTGGGAACCAGGTGGGCAATGAGCTCAACAGGAGCCAGCAACACATCCCTGCTGCAAACATGGGTAAGATGCCCTCAGGGTGCATTAGCCAGGAACTGCTGCACTGGCACAGGGTGCCCAGAGCAGCAGTGGCTGCCCTGTCCCTGGAAGTGTCCCAGGCCAGGCTGGCCAAGCCTTGGAGCAACCTGGGACAGTGGAAGGTGTCCCTGTCTGTGGGAAGATGGTTTAGGATAGTGCAGAAGGCAATTTTCCTCAATGAACTACAGCTGTACTGACTGCCAAGAAGTGGAGACAGCCTTGCCTGCCCAATGAGGATGGGTGTTATAGAAGAGTGGGTCAGTAGGCAAGAGTTAGTTGCAGCTGGGGCTTAGGAGTGCTGCAGTTTGGGATGCAGTGCTGGCTGTGCTGTGAGGAGGCAGGGACATGCAGCTGTGCAAGGGACAGATAAGGTAAGGAGATGTTGTGTGAGGGACAGTCAGGGTAAGCTGGTCAGGAGAGGGACAGGATGGGGTTTAGCCAGTTATGCAAAGAGGAAAAGGAGTCAGAGCTGTGTGGAGCTGCCTGTAAGAAAAGGAGTCAGTAGTGAGTGAAGCAACTAATAAGGAAAGGAGACAGTGCTGTGAGGAGCTGCCTATGAGGAAAGGAGTCAGAGCTGCCTGAAAGAAGGCACAAAGAGTGTTTAATAAAGGACTGGTGATGGTGCCAGTCCACTCTGTCTCAACATAATTGCAACACCTGCCCATGGCAGAGGCTGGAAGTGGATGGTCTTCAAGGTTCCCTTGCAGCCCAAACCATTGGGTTATTCCATGATTAGGGAGAGCACCAGCAGCAGGGACAGGCAGGGATCCTCCCTGGATGGAACAGTGCTCCAAGGACAGCTCATTTCAAACTGAGCATGGGTAAAGCACAGAACTGTCCAGGGGGCCAGGCCTGAAAGTGAGAGTTTTCCAGCACAGCATCACCCTGAGCAATCCAAGTTAGTATCGACACCCAGCCAAGGGGAAAGGAAGCTGTGACACTGCAGAGTAGGAGAAAAACATGCCTGGAGGCCACAAACAAGTTCCAGCTACAATTTGGAAATATTTCACCACAAAATGCGCTTTATGACAACATCTGACTGGAAGCAGCTCATGGCACAGGAAAAGACTCAAAATTAAAGCTTCTTAAAGCTCCAAATGGGTCCTGAGCAGTGTGCACAACAGTGACTTCAACATGTAGAGATTCAGCCCATCACTGCTGGGCTGCACTTCAAAAACTCAAAATGCACAAAAATGACAATACCTGGTAAAAATATTGGGGAGGAGTATCCACAGAGATTTGATACCAATTACTATGCTGGAGCATTCTGTTCACCAAAAACATCTCCAGCAAAGCAGAAAGACAGCAGAGCTTGACAACAGACAAACAGATGCCAGGCAGAAAAAACTAAGAGGAAAAATGAAAAAAAAAACCAGCTTTCTGAAAGAAAATACTAGGAAAGGTCAAATCCTAACAGGTTCTGTGAGAAAAATCTCACTAAGGCACAGGAACAACCATGTTTCTTCTCAAAGACAGCAGGAGCAGGAAGCTTCCAACATGGTATAAACAACCCAAGTATTACAAATGCTCAAAATAAGGCAACAGCAGAAAAACTAAATGCATTTTCCTACACTGATATTCACCAGGAAGGAGCTCAGAGAGCTCATGGAGACACAGGGCGGAAATCTCAACCTCATTAAGAGCTTCTCCTTATACACAAACAAAAGGAACAACAAATCACCAGGGCCAGGCAGCTCCCAGAGCTGTCCCAGGTGGAATTGCTGCTCTATTCTGTGTGTAAATCCTCATCTGGAACTGTCAGATCCAACCCATGTGATGCCAGCTCTTAGGAAGGGCTCCAGGAAACTGGGCCCAGGAAAGTGCTGGTAAGTTTGCTGGCCAGGCTGAGCAAAACAAGAGAAACTCCACCAGACACGGATTAAGCTGTGAGTGCATCGGTTTTTCTGCTGCTGAAGCACGAGCAGGGCTCCTGTGAGGGAGGGATGACTCAGGTATCTGGGTGGAGGCACCAGCAGGGATCTCATCCCATGCAGTGCATGTTTGGAAACCCACAGCAGTCATTCAGCAAGGGCTCCTCAGAAAACTAAACTGGCCTAGAGGGATGGGCTTCCCATGTGAAAGGGAACAACCAGTCCTTAACGTGAACAACAAGCTGCCACTGAGACAGCCTGCCCTCACTGCTGCCCCCTCACAGCCTGGCTGTGCTCAGAACTGGCTTCCCTCTCCAAACTGCACCAGGAGTCCTTAAGGCAGAAGCAGGACACAGGAATTGAGGATGGTGCCACTCCCCAAACCCTTCCACACCACACTGGGATGGTACAGTGCATGGCCTGGTGTGAACTCCTGCAGCACTGAGCACTGACTCATCCCTGCCCAGTTCAGGGCGTGCACAAAGGGACGTGTGAGATCAGCAGCAGCCTGGGGTTAAACCAGCTCCTTGCTCCAAGGGCAAACTCCAGCTCTACACCCCCAGAGCAGCTGGAGCAGAGCCCCCTGTGCAGGTATCACCAAAGCCCCCTGAGCAGAGCAGGCAGCTGTGCTGAGGGAGCTGAGCCAGGGCTGGCTCCAGGGATCTGCAATGCAGCAGCAGCTGCAGCCCCAGCACTGCTCAGCACCCTGCTCCACCTGACACTGCTCCCCACCAAACACACCCTGCTGCTGCCTGAGCACCAGAAATAAACAGCTCCCAGGGGAGCAGGAACAGCCAGAACCACTGCAGCCTGCTCAGCCAGCACATCCCGGGGCACTGCTCCCTGCATGCTACCACAAATGCCAGGAGAGAGGGTTCTGGAAGCAAAAGGAACACAGCAGGCTGCAGGTCTGGCAGCTGGGTCCCTCCAGGACATCCATATTGGAGGAAATTAAAGTTTTTATAATGCATGAGGTACAATGCTTAGTTCAGGTATTTCTGTAACTCAATTACTTCGGAAAAAAAAATCAACCTGGCAAAAACCATACTTTGAAAAGACCAGGACACTTTTCTGCCCAAGCAGACACTTCTGCCTCCTTCTGACTCTGAAAGTTCAGCTTGTTTAGGGGGTGGTTTTATTTGTTTTGGCATTTTATTCTCCAGCTGGGTCATGAAAACCCGGCTCAGTTCATCACTGCAGAGCCAGGACAGGTCCCAGGTAGCAGAGTAGACTGACAGCACAGACAGTGAGCCCTGAACACATCCCTGCAATTCAGCACCAGTGTGCTCTCCACCCTCAGCAGGGTACACCTGGGGCAGGTATTTTATATAAAGCCTGGGCATATCGTTCAGTATCTGCTTTGACATTTTTCCCATTTTTCAAACCCAAGCCCTTCTGCCTTGTGCTGCACGTGATATTCCCTTTCAGCTGAAATTAATGACTTCTGTCTACAACCTACATACTAAAATCTGTCAGAGCTTCCCTAAAGCTGCAGCAAAGCAAAGAATCTGAGTCTGTGAATTGCCTTCTTGTAATACAAAACCCTTCTGTGTGGGCTGAGCTGAAAAATTCATGTGTTTTCCACCTAAGAGAAGTAAACCCCAGAGTCAGGTTCCATCAGCCACCCCAGAACTGCAATTAAAGAATCCCATTTGTTGTGCCCACACTCTGGCTGCTTCTCCCTTTTGTTCTTGTGCATAAAAACCCTGAGAAGAAGAGAGAGGTCTCCTGGCTCTGCTCAGCACTCCCATATGATGTGAAAGTGAGGAGATGCCCCAAGGAACACAATGAAATGAAAAACATTTTTTAAATAGCTCAAATATTCTCACTACGTAACAGGAAAAACAGCAAAACCAGAACAAACAAAAATTATTGCAAAAATTACTTTGTTTAAGTAATGATTCTATTAGTTAAGCAGATGCAGTTCCCAAGAAAGAAATGCTTCAGTGAAACAGTCACCCTTCTTCCAGCACCTCCCATTTCCAGAAAGCCACATTGGAAGTTCTGATCTCTAAGGACACTGAAGTTTTGTTCATCAAACTGCTGTGTTCACCTTTCCAAACCTGAAATGTCATTCCCCCCCATCCAAATTTGAAAACAATTCCTTTTAGGTTCAAAGCTGGAAGAGCACCAGTGCACACTTACTGCCCAGACTGGAAGTCCTTGTCGTTCACCACAGCACAGTTGGTTAAGGACAGCTCATCAGTGGGACACCTCGCTGCCTGCATAGGCTACAAGAGAGGAGGGGAAAAAATGTCAAATTAAATTCTATTTTGCCTTTATCAAGCCAAGCCTCAAGCCTTCTGCAAAACCACAAAGCACAAAACAGGTCTCCTGAGTTCTAGCACACTCTGAGAGCCCACTGGTATCAACAAGCTCCTCTTCCAGGTTCCTCCAAACATTTCCATGTGCCACAGGTACTTGTATCCCAAAGCTCTGAATTTTGGGACTATCATGTACATTGTAATTTCTACCCCACCTACATAAATACTTTAAAATTACCTGGGAGAAAGCCTGCAAGGCAAACACTGTTAACTTGCAAGTGAACCCTGGCACTCTGAAGCTTCCCCAAATGCTGCCCCAAGGCAGCAGGGAATCAGCAATCCCTGGAAGGTGTGACAGGACTCTGGGATATTCTGAAAGCTCCAAGGGAAAGGAGCCTGGAGCCAGAGCAGTTCCCCTATAACCCTGCCTCATGGAGCTGGGCTGGGTCATGAGCCCATGTGGAGAGAAATGGAGGGATGAAGATGTGACCTCCCCTCTTCCTTGAACATAACCCAGAAAACTGGAATTTCAGCATATCCATTCTGCATAAACCCCTTCACCCAGTGCAGTACAGGACAGCACTGAGAGTCCACAGGAGGGTTTAACCTCAGCCAGCTGCTATCCAACCCCACAACCCCTTTGTATCACTTCTCAAAAGAAGTATCACATGTGAATATGTTTCACTCTATAGGAAACAGCCCAGATCCACAACACACAGAAGAAAAGTAGGTAAAATACTTAATTCCAGCCTATCACAATAAAAAAATTACTGCAACAAATTTTGTGCGGGAGTCCTCCCCCTCCTTTTATTCTCTAATGTCAGAGGACCAATCCTTTTTCAAGAGTATCTGTTCATTTTTGTCCCTTCCACTGTTAACTCATCAATCAGCAATTAAAAACCAAAATAGCAGCACTCCCAGCCCAAGCTGCCTATTCCCATCATGAGGCAGGATGGAGCACGGGGGGAGCACAGCAGAGGGACCTCAGCCACATCCCACACCCTCAACCCACCTGCTCCTGCAGAATTCTACCACAAAACAATGGCTCAGTGATGAAAATTGGGATCAAAATGCCTCCAGAAGTGGAGAAAGGAATGGAAAAGGCAGGATGTTTATATCCTTAGCTATGGACTGAAGAAATTTCATCTGGGGAAAAGCTAAACTTGCCCCCCAAGGTGGCATTTTGAGAATCAAAGCTCAGCTACCTCTGTCAGATACAAATTTGCAGGCAGCGCAACAGAAACTATCTGACAGTGTCAACCCATTGCTAAAAGTAATTCAGGAGGGATTTTCTCTTAAAACACCCTTAAATCCCAGCAGCAAGCACAGTGATCCCAATACACACATCTAAATCATTTCCCAGGAGCTACTGCCCTGCTCAGCCTTCCTCCCCCAGCCCCTCTGGGACAAGAATCAGAGAAATTCCCCTCCAGTGTGGCCTGCAGCCAGCCTGCTCTAAAGTTCAGACCAACCTTCATGGCACAATGTGATTTGTCTCAAGTACTTGCTATTTAGAAAAAGATCAACTCATTACTTTCACTGAATAATGCTCAATTGCCCTTGACATATGTGACAACCAAAAAAAATTCTATTTTCAGGCCTGAAGCAGATTTATCTACCTGAATGCTGAGTATAATAAAAGACTCAAATGTTCAATGGTGAGTGTAATAAAAGACTCAAATGTTCTTGTAATAAAATATGTGACGTCAGTGGATTGATGAGATACACAGCCTGCCTGCCGAGCCCCTTGGCTTGGGGCACCTCACAGCAAACATTCACCATTTTATCACTGCTCCCATCTGCAGGGCACAGTTTTGTGCAGGACATGCCCTGATAAAACGCATTATAGGGGATATATCTGGAGAAAAGTGGACACAGAGCTCCTGGATTAAACCTTTTTACAGCACTAGTCCTCAAGTGCATTTTTAATCCTCGGTGACAAACTGCTTCCTACACGCAGCGAGCGCCCGGCCAAGCTGCCGTTCCTGCCTGCACTGGGACACGTGCTCTAGGAAATGCAGGAATAGCAGGGAATGCATTCCAAACACTGCCAGCTCTGCAGCAGAGCACAGATGATGGCAAAACATCCTTGGGTGTCTGACATGTGAAATTACCCGGCTGCAGCACCAGCAGCACTGGCTGTGCCAAGCATTCCGAGCCCGGCTCATCCTCCTCCTCCTCCTCCTCCTCCTCCTCCTGGGGTGTCTGGCAGGAGCCCATCTCTCCCTGGCAATGACCAACACTTCAGGCAGCATCTCTGCACCCAGCCCTCCACTACACACCTTCCTCAAGCTTCGAGATTGCTCAGATCTTCAGAGCATTGTATTCTGAAAAGATTTTACCATCACACAGCTGCCAGCCAGGGGTGTCACTCCCAGACGTGGAGTTCCACAAATGTGCAAGGGACAGCTTGAGGAAATCTGGTCATGGAAGAGGGGACAATTAAACTGGAAATCAGCCAGGCAGGAAGGAGGAACACACTGCTGTGGGGAGCAGCAGGAGCTTCCTCTTACCTGCGCTCCCCACAGAGCTCACAGCCCAGAGCTGCAGCTCCCAGGGATGGATCCTTGTCTCTGTCGAGCAGCTGAGCTGTCCCAGCTCTTCAGGAAGCTTTCCTGGCATAAATGCAGCAGTCCAGGGCTGGAACACATGGCTGGCACATGCCAGTGGTGCTGCTGTCAGCAACACTTTAAGCTCTTGCATTTTGGGTTCCAGCTTCCCAGGACACAGCACAAAGACTCCCAGAACCTGATCCTCTCCCCTCTCTGCCATCCCACACCCACTGCAGCACTAAAACAGAGTATAGGGGCAGAAAAGCCCTTGTGAGTATTCCTAGGAATCTCAAAGTAGATTTACACAAACTAATTTTAAGCAAACTGGCAGGTTTGGCTGGCAACCACCCAAGACAGCTCTAACAAAGCAGAGAGCAAGCTCCTGCAGGTGACAGCAGATGCCACCTGCTGCAGTCACCCCCTGGCACTGCCAGGCTGGAGGTGACCACACACCCTCACAGGCTGCTGTTACATCCACATCCACAACGTTGATAGATTTGGCTTAAAGAAGGAAAATTAGGGTTAAATTAGGCAAAAGAGTCTTCCCTGCCTCCAGGTATTGCTCTGGTTTATGCAAAGAGGAGATTCCAAGGACAGCACAGTCCTGAGGAGGTGACTGCACACTGCTAAAGCACTCCCAGCTACAGCATCCAGCATCAGGCAGGCAGCACCTGCTATCAAACCCAGCCTGTGCAGAGCCTGTTCTGGCATTCTCTCTGTTTGTCAAGAGGAAAACAAGACCATGTGATGCAATGATAAACCTCACTCTGAGAGACAAATGTGAAGGACCCTGCCCCTGGGTTTGTGACAAAGCAGAAACCTTGCCTCAAAACCCAGGAGGCTTAATGATGCTGACAGATTTTATTTTTACAAAGAAAAGTTACCCTGAAGAACAAACAGCTACATTATAGAAACAATCACCATAACATCTGATCTTTCAGAGATTTTTTTTTCCCAAAGCTGCAAGGACTCATTTTCCTCCACAGAAAATACAAAACTCACGTGTTCACAAAATCACAGAATAGTTGGGGTTGGAAGGGTCCTCTGGGGATCATCCAGTCCAAGCCCCTGCCAAAGCCCAGAAAGTGGTGCTGCTATTTGGGTACTTTCACACATACATAAACCACATCTTTTGTGTTTTGTCAATTCACCTCTCGTGAATCATTAAGGCTGATGGCAGAGGAAGCCAAGGAAAAACATGTTTCTCATAGATATAAGGTGATGGCAATGACTGAAGTGCACTGCTGACAGCTGGTACTGAGAGCTGAAACATTAAGTGCTGAGATGCTCCTCATCCAAGACATCTGAACTCATTTCATTTCCTAATGCTGAGCAAGAGCTTATGAAACAGCCTCTAAGGCCAAGGCAGTTTTGGTTCTGTGCCCTGTTCTCACATGGTTTGTACAAGACAAATATTGTTCAAATTGTATGTTTAAAATTCTCCTTTGTGTAAGTCAGACACAGATACACATCCCAGGCATATGCAGGTGCACAAAGATGGAATTTCTGGCCCACCAGTGTTGGCAGAGGAGTGTCAGGAAACGTGACAACTCTGGGAACCAGACATTTCCATTTCCCCAGCAGAGCCCACTGCCAGCTGCACTGAGATGGGGATCCCTGCTCCAAAAAGCACCCAAGCCTTCCTGTAACAGCTCCTGGGCACCAAATCTCTCTGAGCTCAGAGCCTCACGACCCAAAGAGGGCAGAGAAGCACCTGTGCAGGTGGAATTCCTGGGAAGCAGCTCAGTCCACACTCCCCAGAGCCCGAGCAGAGGCGCCTCTGTGGGCAGTGTGGAAGCACGACTGACTCCAAATCAAACACTCCCTCACCACCACAGGTCTGATAAAATGAAGTTAGAATACTGACAGGAAGAATTATGATGTCAAAGGAGCTCTGAAGATAAACAGGGAGCTGACATGATGAATCACAGATCCTACTCATTATCCAGGAGCGTGCTCCTGAGGGAAAGCACGCACACAGCTCTGCCTCTGTCCCCAGATCCAAGGGACACCAGGAGCCGAGGTGGACAGAGGTGGACAGAACCCCTCTGGAGCACACAGGGGACACCCAGCAGCTCCAGCAGGAGGATGAGCTGCAGAGCTGGCTCAGCACCAAGCAAGCTCCCAGCACAGGGAAGCCCAAGGACTGTGCCTGCTCTCCACACCCATAACACCCCACAGAGCTCAGCAACAACTCAAGGACACAAGAACTGGGCATAAAACAGCAACACCAGCAGAGTTCCTGGCTGAGAGGTAAGTGTGGATCCCTTACCTGGAGGAAGCTGGTTCTGTGACAGGGGGAAACAGTAAAGACAAAACCAAGGCTCCTCTAAATATCACAATTCTGTAATATTCATGCTGTCACCATCAGGGACCAGACTCAGGAACACAACTTGTCCCAAATGCTGTGGTTCTAAATTATTTTAAAAATTAACTAAGTAAGTTTAGTAGCTTGCAGAGGGTTTTTCTGGACACGACAAAAAAATATTGAATAAAGCTTCCATATTTGTGCAGTCACAAGAGGAGATCAACCTACAAGGAACTTTTTGGACCAGCAGGCCTGGCCAGACAGGCCTTTCCAGAGCTGCAGGAGCTGTGCTGGTAGGACAAGCTGCTGTCCCTGACTCCCTGCTCATTCCACCTGCTCCATGTGACCTCTATTAGTTTGCTGGAAGCTTTTATTCTCTTCAGGAAGGAGCTGCATTCTCTCTTGACAACAAACTCAGAAACACCAATTTTCTTCTCCTAATAAAGAGGACTGCATTGGGAAACTAAAATCTCAGAACTAATATTGATATTTTTGACAAAGGCAGGGAGCACTGAGTGAGCTGCCAGCAAGGCAGCCCCAGAGAAGCCTGGATGAGATGGATCCCTCCTTCCCAACCCCAGCCACTCCCATGCTGGGAATCACCTCCCAGCTCTCCCCCAGCACAGACAGCAGCAGACACTCTTCACTGGGCACTCTTTATCAAACACTCCACACATTTCCCAGTTTCTCTCTCAGTGCAGCCCTGTGCCTGAATCTGGAAATTACTGTCCATCCTGGCACTCTAGAGCCACTTAATCAGGGCAGAAGGGCCTCTCCACAATTAAAGGATTTACTGCTGCTTCCCTTTGTTGCAAAGCTCAAATGAACTCAGATCTGCAGGGGCAGCTCTGTCACTCCAAGGTTGTTTACTGCACTTAACGAGGTGCTCACAGCTCTGGGAATCCAGCTCTGTTATAGCCAGTATTTGCCAACATCAAGAGAAAGACAATTTACAGCCCCAAGAACAAAGAGTTCCAAGGGTTTGCCTCATCCAACAGAGCAGAAAAAACAAGAGTACTAAAGGAGAGCTTCTCCAAGCAGAGCATCTACAGTCAAATTACAGAGGTTGTTCTTCTCCAGATGAGCTCTTCACCGTATGATCAGTTAGGGATTTCAGGAAATACACCTGTACCTGAGCTGCTGTGCCACAGAACCACGGAGCTGCTCTCTGGCAGCTCAGCAGGAACAGCAGCTCCACCTTCCTATCAAGCAATAATGACCCAGGATACGTGCATTTTAATTAACACATCCATTTTTTGAGTGGATGTTGCCTCACATTCCTTTCTCAGGCCAGGATGATTAAAAATTTAATTACAGGGAATTGTTGCTTGTTGTGTAGCATCTAAACATCTCCTAAAAATGCCAAGGGAATGAAGCACCACACCACCAGAGTAAGTTGTGGGCTTGGGATGCAGGTCACAGGATTTTGCCACATGAGCAGTGAGGACACCTCATGGATGCAAATTTCATCCCATTTATTTAGAGAAGTTACCCAACGGCAACAGGGACAATGTGAATACATGTTAATGTTAAAAATATCCCCCTTGGAATTTGCCCTGTGAAAGCCCAGGATGCTGTCTCTGAGGATTTACAGCTCAGCCCTGCCACAGGGCAGCACCTGGCACTGAACTTTCCCAGGACTCTGATGTTGCAAACACCACCCAGTCACCAGCAGTTTCAGATGCAGCAGCTTGCAAGTATTGTTCTATTTTTTACAGAAAAAGCACATGACACAACTCCAGGGCATAAATTACTCCAGATATTTTTATAGAAGGTCATTGCTCTATTGCATCCCAGGAGACCAGAGAAACGTGTTAAATCTTTTCATACTTCAAACCTTTGACCTCCCTGAGGGCAGGACGTGCCTGCACAGGAGGAGCAGAGCAGGAGTGCCTGAGGAGCTGCAAACCCAGCCTTGCTTTATGAGCAGCAGCACAATCAGCTGCCTCAGACACACTTCCAGGGCACTGCCAGAAGCTCTTCCATTAATTTTAGCAACTGGGTTCCTTGTTTGGCTTTTTCTGTTCACAGATTTTCTCCAACACAGCTCTTCGACTCCTGGGGGTCTGAAAACCTTCTGGAGATGGTCAATATGGGTGATTCATCAATATGGGTGTTTCACCACAAAACTCTGGTCTCTGCCAGAGAACCTCCCTGATGTGAGCCAGCATCCTGAACACACTGTGCAGAGCCCCACACTGAACCTCATCCCCCAAAAGCCACTGCAGTTCCCAAGGTCTCTGTCCCACTGCTCAGGGGTGTCACTGCACCAGCTCTCCCACACAAGGTGAACTTGTGAGGGCACCTGAACATGTTCACCAACCCTGGATCAAAAAAAACATCACTCCATGACATGGGGACTTACATTTTAGCTGTCTTCATGTAAAAAAATGAATCAATGGTAATTTCACCACACTGAAACTACATCCTGCCTGGTGGATAATTCAGCAAAACAGAAGTGCCACTACTTTCTAGGGGCTGCTTTTCTGTGCACTCAAGCAGATCTGATTTTATGCCAGAATTTCTTCCAAATTCAGTCAGGGTTTATCCTGAGCCTCAGGGTCTTCTCCTGAATGATCTCTGTGGTCTGAGGCACAGAACTCAAACCAGGAGAGGAAAAGAGAAGATCTTGCTGTGCTCTGGGGAAAAAAAAAAATTAAAAGCAATCCTTAAGAAATTCACAATTTAAACGATCCTCAAAAAGATTCTCTGACTTTTTAAAATAATTTTCTTTTACTAAAAAAAAAAAAGTTATTACCTAAGTTTAATTATTCTGAAAGGTCTTCATAACAGAAGAGGTGTGACACACCAGCACCCCAAAAACTGGAGATGAGAGGTAGGACTGGTATCTCCCTTTGGCAGTGACTTTTTAAGCACAAGCTAAGGACACACTGCTTCTGCAACACTGAGCCAAGCAAGAAAGGACTCAAAGATGACAGGGCCAGATATTCCATGGCCACAAACATTCACATGGTCATCAGAATTTTATTCTAAATAATTTTAGAGCTTTTAAGAAATTATGTGACTTTATTTTAAACAATTCAGCAATGATTTCGTAAGTCCTGAAAGCAGGCCACACGTTGATTTGTGATGATTTCTCAGGACAGTTATGAGTTTGCAGAAGTGATCACAGAAACTGAGATTCAAATAGAGTTTTCTCCCATTTCCCTGAAACATTGCTAAAAACTCATTTTTTTATGTTACACACTAGGAAATACTAAAAAAAAACCTAAGTGACGATAGCAGGAACAGTACCAGGGTGCAAGAAGGAACTAAGTTGATTCATAAAGTTTTTTTAGCTGCCTGACAACGCCTGCATCTCTGAAGGCTGGTTCCATATGTTATCAGAAATCACCTTACAGCTTTAACCCATAAACATAAAGCCCAGCTCCCATCTCAAAGTTCCTATCAAACCATCCACCCTAAAACCACATTGTCTACATTTTAAGTATTTTTAAATAATTCAAGCAAATAATAAGCCAAATGTTATTAATTGTCTAGTGCTGCTTCAGGTATTAAATGTTAGGAAGGAATTGTTCCCTGGGAGGGCAGGGGGCCCTGGCACAGGTGCCCAGAGCAGCAGTGGCTGCCCCTGGATCCCTGGCAGTGTCCCAGGCCAGGCTGGACAGGGCTTGGAGCAGCCTGGGACAGTGGAAGGTGTCCCTGCCCATGGCAGGGGTGGGACTGGATGACTTTTAAGACTTCAACCCAAACCATTCTGGGATTCTCTGATTTTGCATCTCAAGGTAGAGCCCCAGGGCTCAGCAGAGTCCCCTTCCCTGCCATGATTTTGATGCCCAGGGCAGCAGACCTGCCACCACCCCTCCGTGTGTGGGGGATGTGTGACAATCGTGTGACAAGGGCCCTGAGCCATCCCTCCAGCACAGTGGGTGGGAAGCAGCCAAGCTGTACTTGGGATTTGGAGGGGCCCAAGTATGTGCTGAGGGCTGAGAGCAGCTTCCCAGTGTGCTGGAGCAGGGCCTGTCCGAGCTGTCTGACAGTCAGAGGACGTGATGTTTCCATGATAAGAGGCTATTTATGGCTCTGTGCCTGTTTGGGGTCTGGGCCTCCTCTGATAGTGCTGGGCCCAGCCAATAAATTGTAAGGCTCTAGGGGTAATCGAGTTCTTCCAGGAAGCATTCCTGGTTGAACTGGAGCAGATACAGCCAATTGTTCTGGAAATGTTTCCAGAGACAGAGAGCTGCCCATTAAATGCTTCCAGAGTTTGTCCCTGCCTTCTTGCTGTGCTGTGCTCAGGGAGCCTCCTCCAGCTCCACACCTCTGTGCTCTGTGTGCCTGTTCAAGGGTAAGCTTTGGCCCATGCTCCTCTGGTAACGTTTTCAGCCAACTTTTTTGGCTCTCCCCAGCCCTTGGCACTGCTTTAGCCTTTCCCTTGGCAGATGCAGCTCCCCACATGCGGGCTGCTCGTGGCGGTGGAGGGGATGCTGAGATTCCCTCTGCCCCCCTTTGCCTCACCATTTTGGCAATGGCATTTCTCTGGGTGCTTTTGAAGAATCCTCATCCTTCCTTGTGGGTTTGGGAGAGTTGGGACTGTGTCCTTGTCCCTGTAGGAGTGATGTGACACGTGTGCACTGAGATGCTCGTGCCCAGCTCACCAGGACGTCGGGATTGCTGTATCAGGAACCCATCATTCTCACTATTTACCACACCACAGCTTCCATGTCAACAGCTAACTTTATTGGGAGCACTCTGGGCTCTCTGCTGGGTCATTGATAAAAATGTTAAACAGCCCAGAGGCACGAACCACATTTGTTGGCTGCAGCAGGAGCAGCCCCGCTCAGATCCTCGGTGTTTGCCTGCCAAGTTTTAATTCATCGAGGATGTCCCACAGTGTCGGTGGAGCCACTGATTTCAGAACCAAAATATCCCGTGTGTTAGCCAGGGAAAGGCTCTGCAGAGGTTTGGGTGTGTGACATTAATGCCATTATCCCCCCCAGTCAATCTCATAATTGTATCAAAAACCCACACAAGGCTAATTTGCCTTAATCTGTTTCCCCTAAGTGCACACAGGTTGGCACTACCATCCATCCCTGCCTTCCTTCAATCCCTTGCTGACCCAGTCCTGGAGCTGCCACAGCCTTGTTTGATGGGTCCTGACGCTGCAGTCCTAAAATAGCCACAACTGCCTCATTTAGCAAATGGCTTTTTCCTCCATCTCTGGAGCACCCTGTTGCCTCACAGCGTGTGGGAAGTGAGTGTGGAGTGTGCCCCAGCCCATCAGGCCTCTCCCTGCTCCCCCTGAGGTGGGTGCTGCCCTGACAGGCTGATTGAGCAATGTTTAACTTTAGTGGCTGCTATTTAACATCTTGAGTTACTGCTGGAATGGAAAGTATTCCACCATCATCCTCGAAGATGATGACATCACCTGGCTCCTTCCCAAGTACAAAACAGGAATTTGTCTGCCTTTTCTACAGCCTTGTTGACAATTTGAATGCTCCCAGCCGGCCGGGCCTTGGTGGCATTGTTGGATGCTGCTTTTGGGGCTTCTCCTTCTCCTCCCTCTCTGTCTGGGAAGCAAGAATACAGCTTCTTTCTTTCCATGGCTTTGATTCTTCTTGCTGACCTCTCCAAGTTGTGAATCCAATTAGGGCTGTGCTGGGGACTGCAGCTGCTCTCTGGGAGCTGCTCTGCACCTGCCTGGTGCTCGTGTTCTGCTCGTTCCTCTTGGGGTCTGGGCTTGGGGAGCTGGGGATGGGACCCAGCGGAGCTGGGCAGAGCAAGGGGGTGTCACACAGGGGGCTGAGGTGTTGGTTTGCTTGTTGTGAAGCCCCAGAAGGTGCTGATCTCACAGGGAGGGTCACAGGTGGTCCAGGAGTGGGGCAAGAGTTGTGCTGCCAGAGGAGGGAGATGCACCACTCACTTTGCAATGGGAAATGCATCTTCTGAGGAGCTGCACCTTCTTGGGAAACAAAGGAAATGAGAGCTCCTTTCTCATTTTGCTTTCAAGACAAGGAATGGACTGACACCTTCCACAGAAGTATTTTCTCTACAGAGGACAGGGGAGATGAGGTTTCCCAGGACGTGAGAGTGGATTTTGAGCAGCAGGAGGTCGCAGAGCTCTCCCAGCCCTGCTGTGATGCTGCAGGAAAGATCTCAGCAGGATGCACGAGGTGACCTGGGAGCAGCCTGTGGGAGCCCAGAGTGGAACAGCATCTTCTCATTTATCAGGGTGGGCAGCTCACAGATCCCTTGGGCTGGAGGAAAGGATGGAGCTCTCATGCCCAGCAAACCCAGCAGCGGTTTCCTGATGGAAATGATGGCCATTCCTCAGAGAAACATGGTGGAGTTGTGCATTGCCACCGTCTGCCACAGCTGCTGCTCCCAGTGCCTCTGCCCCAGCCCCCTCATCCCTCTGCTCGAGCTTTCACAGTGGTTTGGGTTGGAAGGGACCTTGAAGATCACACAGAGCTGCAGGGATGCTCTCTGCCCCCCTCCCCACTTTGGGACAGGCTGCTCCCTTCATCCCCTGTGCTGGGATCAGCGAGGGGCTGTGGGGAGGTGAGTGCAAGCAGGGCTGGCAGTGTGTCCCCTCTGTCCCCTGGGGCACAGGGACACTCAGTGCTTCCCTGCAGCTGGTGTGCACCCCGGAGAAAATCTCTTCCTGACATATTTTTTACAGATGAAACAGCATTTTGTATCAACCACCACATTCCTGGTGCTGCTGCACCCATGTGAGCAGGGAAGAGCAGCTCTGGCAGCATCCTGTGCCAGTGGGAGAGCAGCATTTATTCCTCTCCCTCCTTCCTTGGCCTCACTTTTCCCTGCTCCCCACCTCCCTTTTTTTTTTTTTTTCTGAGAAAAGTGGTAAACATTAATAGGAGCTGGAATGAATAGCTGGGATGCAGGCCCAGGATTCCAGGATTTTAACTCATTATTGCCATAAAATGAAGGGAATGTGGGGGTTTTTTTGCTGTTGTTTTTTTCCTTTGATTGAAAGCGCTCAGAGATCTTGGGAGGGAAGGAGGATTTTTCCTTGAATTCCTCACAGTGCTGGATTTCTATAGGGCAAGAAGAGAATATTCTTCATCATATGCAACTTGAGGAAAATTGGAGAAAATACTGCTTCTGAGGATTTTTTTTCTTTTTCATTTGAAATCTCTCAGCAAGTTGGGCCAAAGCCAAGAGATTGTGTTGAACGTGTAATTTTGGGAAATACCCTCTGACATTCTCTGTGCTGATTTAAAGTTTTTCTGATGTCAGATGAGTCAGATGTGCTCAGTAAGAGCACAGCTCTTTGATTTTAGCCACACAAGGTAAAAACCTTGCAGAGAATTTAATCTATAAGCCATGATTAGCTTAATTAGCTCCAGGGAAACTCATTATTGTTCCCCATATGCCTTAGAAACATAATCTATCACTGGGAAGTGTACAGAAAAGTCTCCATAAAGGTTGGGAAATGGAATCAAAGTGTTCATAGCTCATACAGTGGCTCTGTTAACACAGACCAAACTTCAAACAAGGTTTAATTAGGTTTGGCCAAGGAAAAGACATTTTTATTGTCGTGTTTTGAAGGAGACCTTAAGTTTGGTGGCACTGCTGTGTGATGCCCAGTCCTTGTGTGGGTGGTTGGAACTTAAACACCTCCTGCCTCCCCTTCCAGACCCTTCCCCATCCTTGAGGATTTTCTTTGGATGCTCCCCAAACTCTGAACCACATCCTTGACTTCTCCCTGCTGTGAGCTCCAGCAGGAATTTGGAGTTTTCCTCCCCCAGGGCAGCCACCCCCTGCCCAGCTGCTTCTGCTGGACTCCCAAGTACTGGGGAAAATGGCTGTAGAACCAGAGAAACTGATTTTTCAGTTTTCTCTGGTTCTGTAGAACCAGAGAAACTACCAAAGGTGGTTTGCAGGATGGCAGGTCTTGAAAATGGGGAACAGGGAATAGCATGAGCAGGAAAGTAAAAATCATTGGGTCTGAAAAGCAGCCTGGGAGGGGGAGGCAGGAAAGGGTTGTGGTCAGACCTGGAGCCACCAGCTCTGTGTTTTGGCACCCAGAAGGGGACCTGTGTGAGCACACTGGGACAGCCTGTGAAGCCTCTCCAGGTCTCTGCAGCAGGATCTTCAGAAAGTGAGATCTCCCCTTCTCCTCAGCATGCTGAAATGACACCTGCCAAGGGGTGCCATCCTCAGGGAGTCCTTGGAGGTAAGCCAGGGGTTTGGGCTTTGCTCCTGGTGTCAGAAACAGAGAGACCTCAGCAGAAATGGATGTTTTCAGTTGGCCAGTGGGAATCTTGATGCTTGAGCTCCCCAGGCACTTGGGCTGGCCCCCAGCTCCATGGAGGGCTCTGGGTGCCACAGCAGCACCCAGGGATGGGCATCCCTGCACCACCAAGGGAGGGCCCCCTTGGACATCCACAGGCTGGAAATAACCTGTGACCAGGAGCAAATTCCAACTGCATTTTGAGGGAGTATCTTCAGGATTTGAGTGCTGACAGCTTTTAAGGATGACAGCCTCCTTCTTTTAGAGTCTTTTTGGTGCTTTCAGACTACTGACACTTCTGGAGCTCACAGAGACCCTGTGTTCAAGACCATTGTTAAGGCTGAAACCACAGCCAGCAATTTCCTTCCAAAACATCATGATCCCAAGAGTCCTGTGGTTGTTACACCAGCAGCTGCACAGGAACAGGAGCAGAGTGAACAATAAATGGCCACGTGAGAAGGGGTTTGTTATTCAAACTATCAAAATGCCCAAACCCTCCAGGTTACTTCAGTGCAACCTAGGTGGGTTTGGATCCTACAGAACCACCTTTGGCTCCCAGGGGTGTCAAGGAAGGAGGAGGAGGTGATTTCTCATGCCAGCCATCACCCAGAGGATTCCCAGAGCTGAAGGAAGCCCAGGAGGGTTTGTCCCAGTGGAAATGCTCCTGCTGCTGACCTTTCCTTGGGCAGAATTAATTCTGAGCCTTTCAGTGCATTGGTACAGCCTCATTAATAAAACAGAGTGAGGAAAAGCGGGGAAAACAGGAATAGGAGAAACATTTGGGGAATGACTCATACACAGAGAAGCTTCTCCTTCCCCTTTCCCTACAGTGCACCCCAGTGATGGATTAAAGCCTGCCTTCCTTTGCCCTGCCAGTGCTGTTTGTTCTGCTCTGGGGACAGCCAGCACTGCCATCCTGTCACCTGCACAGGTACCATCACCTGCCTCAGCTCTGCCGTGGCTCCAGGCAGGAGTGGGGATGTTTTACTCTCAGTTTACACCCTGGGAGTGAACCTGTGGCACCAGCTGGAGAATAAGAGACGAGGGAGGCGTTGTAGGAAAAATAATCTCCAGGTTTTCTCCAGCTTGCTTTTCCATCCAGGCAAATCCCAACCTGAGGACCTTCCTGGAGAGTGTCCAGAGACAGGAATAGAGCTGGAGAGAGGTCTGGAGTGTGAGTCTGGTGAGGAGCAGCTGAGGGAGCTGGAGAGGGGCTCAGCCTGGAGAAAGGAGGCTGAGGAGGGATCTTCTGGCTCTGCACAACTCCCTGCCAGGAGGGGACAGCCAGGTTGGGCTGGGTTCTGCTCCCAGGGAGTGAGGGGCAGGACAAGGGGAAACAGCCTCAAGCTGTGCCAGGGTAGATTTAGTTGGAAATTGGGGAAATTTCTTCATGGCAAGGGTGGTCAGGGGCTGGCACAGGCTGCCCAGGGCAGTTGTGGAGTCCCCATCCCCAGAGATTGGAGGTGGCACTTGGGTGTGTGTGGTGGATCTGACAGTGCTGGGTTAATGACTGCACTCCATGATTTTAGAGGGCTTTTCCAGCCGTAGGGATTCTATAAAAGGAAGTGGCAGGAGCTCTGGTTCACCCTCAGTGAGTGCTCACTCTGCTTGCTGTTCCTGCTTCCCAAAGGGGGTTATAAGCAGGAGAGGAATGTCACTCTGCCCGGTGCTCACTCATGTTGTCACCATGTGTAGGGCTAATCTGGAAACAGTGACAAATCTGAGTGTGTGTATCTTTGTGATACCCTATAATTAGAACTGATCTTTTTTTTTTTTCCTTCTTCTTGAAAGTTTTGCTGTCTGGCACAGATGGAAGTGATCCCAGTTTGTTTTTGTGCTTCTTGAATTAGAGTGTGGCTGCTCTTTCCAGGATTTCCCAGGCAAAAATATTCACATGGGGACCCGCCCAGCACACAGGGTGGGTCCTCTGGGATGTGATTTTGGGTGAATTTGGCTCTCTGCATCTTTGCAGGAGCTGGGGTGGGGGTTTACCCTTGTGCAAGGGCTGGTTTTCCAGCACTTGCAGGTGCAAGGCAGAAATGAGAGCATGGCATGAAAGGGAACAGAGCTGGAGCAGAGTGTGCAGAGCAGAGGGTTCAGACTGAAGCCATGTGCAGGTTTGCTCTGCTCAGTCCTGCCTGAAGAATCCTGGAATGGTTTGGGTTGAAGGGGCTTTAAGGAACCTCATCCAGTGCTACCCCCTACCAAGGGCAGGGACACTTTCCACTATTCCAGGCTGCCCCAAACCCTGCCCAGCCTGGCCTTGGGCACCTCCAGGGGCAGCCACAGCTGCTCTGGGCAGCAAGGGAGGCAGTGATGTTTCTCTGGCAGCAGAATTCCTCTCCCCAGCCCAGGTTTCCTGACCCCAGAGGGGCTGTGGGGAGCTCAGGAATGAGCTGCCATGCCAGGGGTGGGGTGGCAGGACACGTGGCACCACCAAAGCCACGCCAGACTGACTGTTCCATGCATTTTGGGGGTGCCCCTCCCCGTGATGGAGTTTCCATGGAAACCAGAGCGGCGATTTCCTGCATGCTGATGTGCTGGAAGGCCAAAAGCAGAGGTGGGAGGAGGAAGCAGAGGATGGTGGGCAGCAGCCCCTCCCTGGGGAGCCTCAGCCTAGGGATGGAGGAGGAGGGGAGGGGGCACTGTGGTTCCCTGAGCCTCAGGGAGATGCTGTTGTCTCCCTGTGCTCAGAGCATGGCTGGGGTTCTCCTTTTCCCTGGGAAGGGCTTTGTGGGGCAGCATCCCTGTGGGTGGGGGTCTGGAGTGTGTCAGCTCAGGCTGTGGAGCCCAGCATGGACTTCCAAGGATGTAACATCACAGCAGAGCTCCCTGCCAGCCCAGGGAGATGGCTAATGAGCAGGATTCGTTAATTAGCCCAGGGGGAGCTGCTCTGGGTGCCTGGGCTGTGGCCTGGCTGTGAGCAGGGCAGGGCTGAGGTGACACCCTGCACACAGCCAGCTCCTCCAGCAGGCTGGGATGCCTCAGGCAGCCGCTGGCTCCCCACACAGGCACATCTGGCCCACATCTGGCACCCAGCACAAGGTTCCCAGGGGTGCCAGGCTGTTCCTGCTGGCTGCCTGCATCCTCCTTGGAGTGCAGGTGTGTCCTCCTCTCTTCAGTGCCCTGGGTGTGTGTGGCACTGCCCTGGCACTGCTGTCCCCCTGTCCCCACTGCCACCTGCAGCCTTTGAACCCCCGTGGCTGCGGCAGCACCGAGTGCTGGAGCTGCTAGCAGACTGGAAATGTCTTTTGTCAAAGCTTGAGATGCCTCCAAGCTCCTTTAATTAAAGACAATTACTGCTTTCAGCCCCTCTTCACAGCTCAGCTGGGTTGTTTGCAAACACACAGCTGCGGGAGGCTTTGTGCCCTGTGCGAGTCCCGCTTCCCTGGAGACACACAGAGGTTTCTTTATGATCTGCACTGGGCTGGCGAGCAGCTGGGGGACAGGAGGGGCTGGCCTGGCTCCTGGGCTGGTTCCTGGTGCAGCCTGGAGCAGCCCTGCCTGCTCCTGCCCAGGTTTTCCTGCCTGGTGGGGACCAGAGGGAGCACAGCGGTGGGAAGTGGGAGTGGATGTGTTTGAGCTGTGGAGCAGGGGTGTCTTGCCTGGCTGAATACACCCTTTTCAATAACTCTGCTGAGTTAGCCATGACTCTGCATCCCCTTCCTGCAGGGCAGCCCAAATCTGGACTTCCTCACCTGAAACATGGTCAGAAAAAAAAAAAAAATCTGACCCACCCTGTAAGCAATAACCCCTTTCTGTGCTTGAATAGCTCCATCAGAACTCGACCAAACTTTCCAAGCAGTCAGGGCTGGCAGGAGAACAAGCAGCATCCACTGCAGCCCTCTGGGATGCTGTTTCCAAAAATACAAGCCCTGGCTGTGCTGCAGCCCCCAGCCCTGCCAAGGCCGTGGCTTCTCCCTTTCCAGGTGCTAATGGTGTCCTCAGGGACAGGTCAGGCAGGAAGAGGCCAGTGGGGAGGCCCCTGCCTGCCTTGGAAGCGTTGGGCTGTTAAATGGGAATGGTAAGTGCTCAGCCTTGGGGCTCAGGGGAGCCAAGATCCTTTTTGAGCCTCTAACAGCCTGACACTGCTCTGTCTTCTCAAATTCATTTTGCAGCTCCGATTCCCTGGCGAGCACTAATCACTGGGCTGAGCATGAAGGGAAACAAACCCTTCCAGTGGGAAGCCCAGAAGCTCTTTCCCCTTAAACAGCCTCTCTGTGGACATCTTTGATCTGTTTTGGGGTGGTTTCTTATTCCACAGAAGGCGCTGGGAGGCCGGCAGAGGGTTGGAGCAGCCTCCCAGCACAGGTTTAACTGCAGTGAAGTGCTGTGATTTAGCACAGGGGTGGGTGGGCAGGGTCAGACACAGTGCAGGGACAAGGAGCAGGGCTCCAGAGACCCTGTGGTCATGGCTGGGGGGTCCTGAGGTGACAGGGACACAGTCCATGCTCCATAGTGTGACATCACGGGATGCTGAGGGACACAGTCTGGTCCATGGTGTGACATCATGGAGCCCTGGGAGCCTTGGGGCACAGCTCACACTCCACAGTGTGACACTGTGGAATTCTGGGGTTCCAGGGTGTGTTGGATTGATGTGACCAGAAATGTGGATTCTGTCCCCATCTGTTGAAGCTGGGTGGGGCAGTGACCCTGATCTCCTGGCACACATTATCTGCTCATGGGCCAGCTTTAAACCAGCTGGGGCAATCATCTT